>JANHFK010010835.1:210681-220793 GCA_036250565.1 Sibynophis collaris | reverse complement strand
CACAATAATTCACATTTTATTAATTCATTATCTATTTAATAATTTCCAAATGTGTATAATTTTATTTACAAGTTTATTCGCTTATGTTATTGTTTCAGTTTTAATAATTTATTTATGATATTTTTTTTCTTCAATTTATTTGTGTCCTCCTTCTCATTGTAAAAAAGTTGGTCACCTTACCAATCGGGCTTTTGAGAGCATGGCAATAAGGCCAAGTTCAGGGTTCAAAAATATATAATACAGGGTCTTATTTTTGGGGAAACACAGTATTTAAAAAAAAATTGGTTGCAAGTAGTTTCCACATTGCATTTTCTTACATCTATTTTCAATCAATTCTTTCTGAAGATAAATCTTATATTCAATATCTTTTTCTACAATATTAATATTTTCTCTTTCTCCAGTTATTTTACTTCCAATTTACTTTCTTTCATGTCTTCCTTCTTCTTCCATATTAATTTTCTTCATGATCCACTCTTGACTCTATCAAATAATGGTCTGTCCCACATTTGAAACCTCTCATTTCCCTTGTCACCAACTTGACAAAGTTTGCACTGGGATACCCAGGTGAACCATGAAAAACAAATTAAATACTCACCTAGAAACATCCATCTTGACTGCTGTAGCCCTGGATAAATTGCTGCTCTGGATATCAACTTCCATTGTGGGCAGATAATTCAATCTTTTTTTCAGATGAAAGGTAAAGGGAAATTATAGAATGTCTAGACTTTTCCTATGTACATCCTCAGATCAAGATACCCAACGCCCTTTGTATGACTGAATTCTTCCATGCTCACTTCTTTCCCCTGTGATGTTTCCTCTTCACTCCTCACTAGTATTTTAGGATTATATTTTTACATCCCAGAAGAAATATACTTTATTGAGATGAAGCTTGATAGGTGATGCATTTCTTAGGCAATGTTGCACCTTGCTGGGACCCAGGGATGAGGTCAAATGCCATTTGGGAAACAGAAACACTGACTGTGGGCAGAATTGCATGTTATTTTATGCAGTATGGCAAAGAATAGCTCTTGTTAGACAATTTTGGGGTTATTACCTTTAATTGGACTCAGCTCTGCTTTTTGCCTTCACTTTTCCCCTCTTCTTTCTCTTTCCTTACTTTCTCTCTCTCCTTTCTTTCTCTTAAAAATTATATCATCTTCATATAAATAAGCATGTACAGTGCAGTACAGACAGTACCAATGTTCATCAGGAAGTAGGAGAAAAAAAGATTATTCTGTGTAATGAAAAAGAAAGAAAGAGTAACAGACTAAAAGAATAACAGAGTTGAAAGGGATCTTGACACACTTCTGTTCAGGCAAGGGAGATAATCCACAGGATGAACTTAAAAGAATTTTCCAGAACCTTACAACCTTACAACCACCATGTAGAGTTGCTTAGCATAACAGGCAACACCAGACATATTACATGCTACTATTAGGGGAAACCAATTTTCTGATGCTGATCACAAGTAAAGGGCCCTATAGGACTCATTGCTTGGTCCTTGGCCTTGTTTAAATGCAAATGATATTTATGTTTCGTGATAGCTTCTCTAAAAGAATCCCAGGCGACGCAGTTTGGAGAAAGAGTGGGACTATGCTCTCTCTTTTTATTGTATTCTACAAACTTACAGAGTATTTTGCTCCCAAGTGCCATATTGTTGGATTGTAAAGGGGGAGGGCTGTCTGTTGGCCATGTAGGTCAAGGCGGCTGGGAGCTGGAACTTAACAACATGTGAAGGACCACAGATTTCCTTCCCTTAGATCAGGGAGGAAAACTCAAGTGGTTCAGAATTGGAGAAACGTTATGCAGATGCTTGAGAATCTCTCTCCCTTGAAGGCAGAATCAGAAGGAACTAAAAACTAGACAGGCAGCTTTATTAACTTGCTAGAGTTTCTTGGGAGTCTTCCTATTTATTCTATTTGTCATACTACTCATTTGTCACTATTAGTTTGAATTGTGATACCCAAACTGGATGTAATTTTCCAAGTGGTAGAATGAATACAGTTTCCAGAGCAGAGTAGAATGAATACAATTTCTTCTCATTGATATGGACGTTATGCTCTTATGGACTCATCTTAAAATAGCATTGTCTTTTTAGCATCTGCTTCACATTGTGGGATCAACTTAAACACTTGTTTCATGTGTGGCTAAAAAGGACACGGTGGAAGGCAGAAACAGGGGGCTGTTGCCAAGTCTTTGAGCTCCTTCCTTTCTTTCTCTTTTGGTTGCTTTTTTCGGTGGCAAAAACACAGGGTAAAAGAAAGAATAACTCCTGAGAATGAGGAAAAAAACCCAAAACTTTTATGATAAAACCCTTTTTATTATAAATCATCCCACTGTTTCTTTTTTCCCACAGAAACCAGATTCCTTTCACATGTACAACCGCCAAAAGCAGTTCTCCCCCATCTTATAGTTCTGCCTTTTGTTTTTCCTACCCAGTTATAAAAACTTTACAATTTCTTAACTAAATTCCATCCTATTCATTTCAGCCCATTGCTCAAGTTGGTATAGAATCTTTCGGAAACTTGTCTCGGACCTCTTAAGAATGAGCCACAGCACCTTTTTGCCCTGTGTCATCTGCAAACTTGAAAACCATCACCTCAATCCTTTCTTCTAAGCCACTGATAAAAAGTTTTAGATGCAGAAATTTCCTCCAAGCAACGCAAAGCCATGAAAAAGTGCTGTCAGTCAATTGTTTCAGGGCCAAAACTAAGAATGATATTTGGTGATTCTCCCAAGCTGAGTTGTTTATTGTTTTATACCTATAAACAAAATCTTGCCAAACTGAGCACTCTACTATCTGCTTCTACCATATACAGACAATACTAAACGACTTACAACAATTCGTTTAATGACTGTTTGAAGTCACAACGGCACTGAATAAAATGACTTATGACTTAGTATCCCCGAGGTCACATGATCAAAATTCAGCCACTTAGCAACTGCCATGTATTTATGATAGTTGCAGTGTCCTGGGATCATGTGATCAACTTTAGTAACCTCCTGAAAAGCAAAGTCAATGGGGAAGACGGATTCATTTAATAACCATGTTACTAACTTACCTGCAGTGATTCACTTAACAACTGTGGCAAGAAAGGTTGTAAAATGGAGCAAGATTCACTTAACAGTTGTCTTGTTTAACAATGGAAATTTTGGGCTTAATTGTGGTTGTAAGGAGGGGCTGACTTTACCTCTTTCTCTCATATATAATATCTGGACTGAGTTGTGTTTTTCTCCTCTGGAATGCACCCCCTCCCTCCTGGGAATCCACCTCCTTACTAGATTCCATCACAATTGTGAGGTCATCTAGTTTGATCTCACCCAAGTCTAACCATTTTATTAAGGCAATTATTATTATTATTATTTAAATTTTTTATTTTTCCACAATATTAAGGCAATTATTAAGAAAGATATTATTGAACGTTTTGCTGAGTTTGAACTACATTATGCCTATGCTACTTTCCTTTTCTCTTTAAAAAAGGATATAAGATTATTCTATCATAATTCCTTTGCAACATCCATGCTGGTTTCAGTTAATTTTAGCATGCCTATCTACAAACATTCTGTTTAAAAACCTCATTGAAGAACTTGCCCAGTATAGATATCAAGTAGACACATCTGTAGTTTCCTGGATCCTCATCATTCTCCTTTAGAAGATGGGGGTGACATTTGCTTTCCTCAAGTCCTCAAGTCTTTTGGGACCTTACCAGCAGGAAGACCTTCTGGAGTTATTAGAGCTAATAATGACTGCTTGTGTTGGGAATATCTACACTAGTTCCTTCAGTACTCTAGGTTAGAATCTATTCTATTTGGACCTGGAGACTTGATTTTTTCTGAATTAGTTCAGCTCTTTCTTACCCTCTCTTTGTCTTTCTAAGGTGTCACTCCCCTTTTCCTCCTGTGGCATGATGATGACCATGTATGGGATCTATTTTCCTAGTCAAACGCAAGACTTCAGAAAATTCTGCCTTCTCATCATCATCCAGGCTAAGTCGTAACTCTCTGTTTGAAATAGACCTATATCCTTTTGGTTTTCTTTTTTTTCCTGGCATACCCATTCTGAACATTAGCCTGCATGACCCAATTTCTACAGTTTGTGAGGATAATGACTCTGCATTATTTTGTAGCTGTGTTGTTGTTGTTATTTGTACCTGCTTCCTTCTTGTTTTTCCTTTTCAGCATTTTAGAGAGCTCTATATATAATCATGTTCATCTCTATAAATATCTCCATTTTTTTCCTAATAAAAACTGTATTATTTTCATTATCTCATTTTATAGGATTTCCCATCCCTCCTACTTTTCTCCTTCAGGATTTCTAAAATTTGAAATCTTGAGATTTTAATAAACTCCTTCCATTGGAATTCATCAAAAACTGCCTTTCTGAAGTCCAGTGTGTTGGTCTTTTAAAATCCTCCTCTTTTGGATATCTAGAATTCATGAATACAGGGAATAATAACATAAAGATGAAAAAGGGTACATGGGCAATTGATGAAGTTGGTTGAATCATAATTTGAGATTCTCCTAAATCTTAATTTTATTTATTTATTTATTAGGTTTATATTGCTGCCTGTTCGCCCATGGCTTGGTTTCTGGTTAAATGTCTGCTTGTAGCATTTGTTTCTCCAGTTCTGTAATTTCCAGCCATCCAAAAATCACTCACTGAAACAAAATTCCACTTATTTATCCTTTCATCTCTTATTATGCAAGGAGCTTTCTTGGTGGACATTTGTGTGATACTTGATATTCCAATCCTAAAGCCACATTTTCTAGAATATCTTTGCTGATATGTTATTTATAGCAGGAACATCCACTTTTTTCACTTCCATAATTTTCTTTACCTTTATTGTCTTCTTTTCTATGAGAGTTAACTTCAAATGTGATGTTCATAAAGAAGGTCTTGATTCCATCACTTGTCCTTTTCCAACTTTACAATTTACTTTGAAAATCCTGTGACTGATTCTGTATGGAAGATTCCAACTAAGGCCACAATAGATCTCTGTATAAAGGCATGAATAAGAAATTGTCAGATTTATTTTTGACAATAACCTTCCCTAATAACCCCCAAACCGGAAGTGGACATCTTCATTGAGCTGCCCAGGACCTTTTCCTTGACCAATCATCACCAGCAAAGTTCTCAAATTCAATATCTATGAATTTTTCACCAACTACTCACCATGAATAATTTTTCATTTGTTTAGACTGACCTTTATTTTCTACTTTAATATTCCTTTTTAACTCCTACCCTCAAAACAATGCTATAGAGCACTGCACACCAGAACAACTAGACACAAGAACAGTTTTCCCCCAAACACCATCACTCTGCTAAACAAATAATTCCCTCAACACTGTCAAACTATTTACTAAGGCTGCACTACTATTAATCTTGTCATCATTCCTATCACCCAACTTCCCCCACTTATGACTGTATGACTGTAACCTTGTTGCTGGTATCCTTACAATTTATATTAACTGTTTCCTAGTATGATTTGATTGTTTATTTATACCTTATGACTATCATTAAGTGTTGTACCTTATGATTCTTGATGAATGTATCTTTTCCATTATGTACACTGAGAGCATATGTACCAAGACAAATTCCTTTTCTGTTCAATCACACCTGGCCAATAAAGAATTCTATTCTGTTCTATTCTATTCTATTCGATTCGATTCGATTCTGTTCTGTTCTGTTCTGTTCTGTTCTGTTCTGTTCTGTTCTGTTCTGTTCTGTTCTATTCTATTCATGATGGCAATCCCTGCAGTCCTTTCTTCCATCATTAGGGAAGGATCAAGGTCATTAAGCAAGCACTTCCTTGCAACTTTTTACCAGCTTCCAACAACTAAATCAATAGGGAAGCCTGAAGAAAGTTGCATGTCCCAGGGAGCTTTCAAGTTTGTCTGCTGGCTGCATAGGAGAGGAAATGAGGGGATCTGTGAGTAGCATGGTGGGGTTTGAGGAGGCTACTGTTGGGAGGGAGGGTGCTCAAAGGTGTGCGAATGATGGTAAGTGTGTGTATGAATGGCTCAAGGAGGGTGTGGAAGTGGTAGGGAAGGTAAAGCTTTGAGTGCAATGAGGCTCAGGATGGGTGCATGTGTGGCAAGGGAGCACATCTGGGCTTGGGGTAGCTACTGCCCAGTGTGTCCGAGGCTGTGCAGATGACTGTCAAGTTGTAGCACAAGCACAATACAACTTGGCAGGGTGAATGTGGGAGGGGGACAATTATCCAAGTAACTTTGCCAACTTCCCTGCCATCTTTCTCATTTTGGCTTTGCTTATGGGAAGCTGACAAGGTAGGACTTAAACTGTGATCATGTGATTCCGGGACACTGCAACTATCATAAATGCAAGCTGGTTGCCAACCTCCCAGATCGCAATCCTGTGACTGCAGAATGCTAGGATAGACTGCTCATAAACACCACTCATTCAGCACAATTATAACTTTGAACAATCACTAGTGAGTAGTTGTTAACCAAGGATTACCTGTATAAATAGTCTAGCCATTTGTAAAGTAGCTTGCTATATTCTTTTTTTCTGCTAAGTATTCTGGTTTCTAGTGCAACAGGACTGATATTAATCCATACCTTAGAAATGATAATTTCGAATGAAAATTGAAGAACATAGTTTAAAATTCAAAGTTAGGCCTGTCAAAAGTTGATTTTGGTCAAAGACCAGTATGGAGCAAAGCAATTAACAAACAGTTTAGAAATATAGAAATATAATTCCTTTGTTCAGAAATCAGAGTTTATATCAGTGGTGAAATCCAATTTTTTTTTACTACCAGTTCTGTGGGCGTGGCTCAATGGGCATGGTGTGGCTTGGTGGGCGTGGCTTGGTGGGCGTGGCAGGGAAAGGATACTGCAAAATCCCCATTCCCTCCCCACTCCAGGGGAAGGATATTGCAAAATCTCAAATTCCCACCTCACTCTGGGGCCAGCCAGAGGTGGCATTTGCCGGTTCTCCAAACTACTCAAAATTTCTGCTACCAGTTCTCCGAACTGCTCAAAATTTCAGCTACCGGTTCTCCAGAACCTGTCAGAACCTGTTGGATTTCACCCCTGATTTATATGTAGAAAGTATCTGAATGATTTGGATATTTTAACAAATAACGGGAAATAGAATAGATTTTTTTTTCTTATCTGCCTTCCAAACTAGCTAAAGGGCATTAAAAATTGAGCTGGTTTAAGGCCCTTCTCAGCTTGGATAATGTAATGTGGTTTAAGTTATCTTGCCGGCCTGAATATTGGTTGCTTTGGGCAGTAAAGAGCTGTCTTGTTTTCTTTGCACATCCAGGATGTGATATGAACAAGCCAACTTTCTTGGCTTGTTCGTATGCAAAAGGAAGGACAGCCTCTTGTGAAAAGCCATAAAAGTACAATTTATCAAGGTATTTATCAAGGAGATATTGCTTCCACCTAGCATTAAAATTATCTGTTAATGTCAAAAGGGGATGGGGATGTCATCCTGGTGCAATCATATCTTTTCAAATCTAAAGCTCTGTTTGACTTTATGCTGTGTGAAAAGAGACCAGTTTTAACTGTCTGCTGTTCCACTGTCCAAAAGTAAATAATCAGCACCAAATAACCTTTCAGTTCTTGCCTCTTCTTTTCCAAGCTAGTGCCCTCTGAACACCTTGGGCCTGGTCCTGAATTTCTAACCACAAAGTTCAATGGCACGAGGTTGGGAGTTCTAAGTCTTGAAGTCTAACATATTATGGCTGCCAAGATTTGAAAAGATGCTCTTGTAGATTTTCCCAAATCATTGTAAGAAGAGGTCTTATGGCCACATATCCTCTGTTTTCAGACCCAGGCAGTGGAATTTAAGATTTGTTAGTATTGTGCTGGGTTTGTTTGTTTGTTTTTGCCATATTTCATGCATCTCCTTCCACTTATATTGTCATTTTAATGTTGACTACAATGACTTCATTAACTGAAAATAATTATTATAAAGAAATGTACCAGCCCTGGTGACTTACTTAACTAAAATATTATTTGCATGTTTATTAAAGTTCTTTTTTTAATAAATGAAAGTTTAATTTCACAGTCATTCTTCAAAATGCAATTGTGTGTCTTCCGAACAAGTGGTGCTAAAAATAATTGGGTACAAACAATGTACTTTTTTAATGTTTACAAATTGTGTATATTTCAGATATTGGTGCCATGGCATATTGCAGCATAAATTTTGCAAAAAGAAACAGGTCATTTAAAAAGCTTCAAATGGAGAAACAGGGAGGGGAAATGAAGGTGGATTTCTATTAATCAGTAGAATCGTGTTGATTTTCTTTTTGAAATATTTTATTCTGAAATGCTCAAGTAAGCGCTGTAATTCTTTACATTAAGTAAATGTGTACTGAAAGAATTAAAGCATCTGGGCATTTAAAATGATCAGTCCATTCCTATATTTCATCAGACTGAAGGATGCTTGCCATCCAACGAACGGACAGCAGTATAACACCAAAACTGGGTAGTGTTTATTTGGTATTCCAAGCTTTATCTGAAGTGAATGCATACTCTGCCTTTATATTCCGTAAACCCATAAATACCCAGCTAGCCCAAGAATGGGGCTTGAATTTAAAATTACAGTAGAAAACATGAAATCAAATGCCATGATGCTTTTTTTAATGCTCAGGGTTGAGACATCTCCTAATATTAAGTTCCAAGTGGAGAAATGTGCTTTATGTATTTGTATGTATTTTCTAATGTATTTTGGGCCCACCTTTTCTTGTTCCTGAGCAACTGGTCTTCAGAGGCACACTGAAACCAAGACTAGGGGTAATATATAGGCCATCAGGCTTGATAGCAAGTGATAATGTTTCCCCCTCCCCACCAAAGCAGCAATAAAGATAAATATCTTAGCTTCTTTTTTTAAAAAGATTTTTCCCTCCAGAATTTTTGGCTAAGAGAAAGAAGGAAAATTCATTTCTAATAGAAGTCCTGAGCTTTTCAAAGGAAATAGCACCATCTGCTGATAGCAATAGCACTGTTGAAATAAAGTTCTAGACCTCTTTGTTTTAATGTGGAGCTTGCAAGCATGGAGAGGAACTGCTATTTAAGAAAAGGAATGTGGGTTTTCATGCATTGTGTACCTATTTTCATATCTTGAGGAAAAGCAAAGAGTAATACCATTGGATGTGTTTAGATTTAATGTTCTGCAGCTCAATACTTTCTGGACTTTTTATCATATGTGAAACGGAGAACAATTAATCAGTGGAATGAGTTGCCTTCCGAAGTTGTGGGTGCACCATCGGTGAAGGTTTTTAAGAGGAGATTGGACAACTATTTGCCTGAAATGTTATAGGGTTTCCTGCTTGACCAGGTGGTTGGATTAGAAGGCCTCCAACATCCTTCCAACTGTGTTATTCAGTTAAGCCATGAAAAATTTCTGACTGGGTTCAAAAAAAGTTTAAATTTATCTACCAATGACATAAACTGAGTAGGAAGAAGAGGAGGAAGAGGAGGAGCTATATACTGAGGGTTTCATGTATGGAAAATTAAAATGTAGGCATTTGGGTTTTTTAAAAAAATAAATGCATGAAAAATTGAAAGCCATGTGTCTTGGAACACAAACAAGAAAATCGGTTTTAAATAGTTGTATAAAATTTGCCAGATTTTTTTTTCCATTCCAAACTGAGCCAAGCACAAACGAATAGGACTATGGACAGCTCACTGTGAGAATGCATTCAGAGTCAGGCACAATACCAGATTTGCAGATAAATCAAGCAGAGTTGTCTTTCATTCCAGTACCGTTCTGCGAAATACTACATGTTCCTAATGTTCCTGTTGGGTATAATTGAATAGAATGGATGTCCCTCGTTACTGGAAGACAACACTACAAAATCGATGCCTATGATTTCAGTTTAGAAATAGCTTTTGTATTTGTAGTTGCTTCAGAACATAAATGAGAAATAAGCAGAAAGGGCTTAGAATCCTTACATCCAGACATATAAATACAGTATCCAGTCTCATACAAAACATAGGTCGCTTATTTATGTAGCTACTAAAACTACTGTTAAGCTACAGTGAAGAACCATATATCTGTATTCCATAAGGAAGTTAATGGATTAAAGCAGGTGTATTTGGCATGGGCAAAGAAATGGAAAAGAAATAACAGACAGTAT
>JANHFK010010835.1:135674-147364 GCA_036250565.1 Sibynophis collaris | reverse complement strand
GATCTATTTGATAGGAATATAATTTACAATGAGCACCAGGTCCATGACATCACTTTGGCTAGAATTATAAATAGCTGTTCTATAATCAGCGTGCAGTATTTAGAAATGCCATGATTTATTTGGGGCCATTTATCTCTATAAAGTGGGAAGAAGATTGTCCCCAGGTCTCTAGGATTTTTCTAACTCTGGTTCATTTCCCCCAGTTTATAATGGATTATGGGAATGTTGTACAGGTCTGGGAACATAGTACGCAGGCTAGTATTTTTATCGTAGAAGAAATTTGCTTTTAGGTTTGGGTTCTGTACTTCTTTGAAGCATACATATATAGGTGCACTACATTCTATGTCCTTCCCTGTTTATGTATACATTTGATATCTGAATATAATCAATCCCAGGAACACTTCCTATTTTGCAAAGTTTCTCATATATTCATGCATCTACCAAGTTTTCCCCTTTGGGTCAGAATATTTCTGGTACTATTGTGTGAAAACAAACATACCATATAATCAGGATTGCAAAATACGTGACATCTCTTCTGTGACCTGCAAATTACATAGAATTTTTTTTTTTAAAGCTTCCCTTTTCCAGTTTTGGAAGTGGGTTAAAGTGGTGACCTTAAAGCTCTTCACACATCCAAAAAGCAGTTTGCGTCTACCTAAAACTTGACATGCCGTGCAAACTGCCTGCAGCCTGTAAACCAATAGAAATGCATTCCTGGTTTTGGGCGAACCAAACTTCCTTTTTTATTTGCATAGTCATATATGCAATTATGCTAGTCTATTTTCCTAAGAAATCAGGTATAATTGGTTTGAGGCTTTTTTTTTCTTTTGAGTAGCCAGCTGATTCCCTAACAACTAAAATACAGTTTAACTTAATCTTGACACCTTCATAGCAATAGCAATAGTGCTTGGACTTAACGTCTACCCCACATTACTTTTCAGCACAGTGCTTTATGGCAGGGGTCTCCAACCGTGGCAACTTTAAGCCTGGCAGATTTCAACTCCCAGAATTCCCCAGCCAGCTTTGCTGGGGAGGAATTCTGGAAGTTGAAGTACGCCAGGCTTAAAGTTGCCACGGTTGGAGACCCCTGTGCAGTTTACAATGTCAGCATATTGTGCCCCACAATCTGGGTCCTCATTTTACAGGCCTTGGAAGGATTGAAGGCTGAATCAACCTTGAACCCTCTCAGGATTGAACCCCAGTATTGCATTCTAATAATTGTACCACCAGGGCATCCAGATGAGACTATTTTACTCACACATTGAGGGTCTTTTAGCTTTTCATTGACTCTCTGGATAGAAAATACTAAGCTTCAATTATATAACTTAGTTTTTCAGATTGTTACAATATCTCCCTCTTATTAGGGCCCTACAAGATCTGCTACAGTTTGCAATAGCCAGTCTTTGCATTTGATAAATTAAGCTATACTGTGATCAAATACCACTCACACACTGGGCAGTGTTTTTGATTATTCAGTTTGATATTGCTGATAAATTTTTGACACCGTTCTTAGAAATTTTTCTAGAGCTCAGCTGAAAAATAGCAGATTGCTGGCTAATTCCTTACTGTAAGGAATTGTGCCTAGACATACATTCATGCTTTGTCATGAGCAGATAATCATAAATAGCCATGGCTCTGAAAAACATCACATATTCCATTTTTCTTCAGGTGAACATGATTTCCAGAGTCAGATATTCAGTGCATTGAGTGCACTATCTAACCACCTCTGACTGATGATAATAGTGCATACACTATTTTGTTGAAAATATGGCATAGTTCTCACACCTTTGGTAGCTTCTAACCTTGTTTTTCCTTTTACCAGTGTACACTGAGCCTTGTTCTTAGGTTTGTAGTATTAATGGTTTAGCTTTTGTTTTCTTGAGTTCCATATCTTTGTCAGAACTATGCAGGCACATTTGTATAGTTTATTTCTTGTCTTTGGACTTCCTTCAGCTTCCACAATGAAGTTCTCTTATAAATGTCCCTAAATATATATATGTGGTAGCATAAGAACTTGCCCAAAGTATATTAATTTCTTCCTATATTAGATTTTTAAAAATAATTATAAATGTGGGAAGAAAACTAGAGCGATCCTGGAATTTGACTTAGAATCTGTAAGATTCTTTTAGGGAGATGATAAGATTAAAAAAATTTTTGGAGCAAAATGTGGTTCTTCATTCCACATTATATGTGTGCTCTATCATTCCATGATTTTAATTGGAGACTTGGAAAGGGTATTGATCATTAAAATAGCAGATGCAGGATCTTTGCCACCACCGGCCGTAGGTAATTGCACAAAAGTGGATCTAAGATATGTTCAGAGGTGTTTTTTTCTAAATGCACATTATAAAAGATTGTGTTTGCCTGTAGGTAAGGGTACTGCTTTTTCAAAATTATGTGAAATAAGGAATTTTAAATTTATAAATTGTAATGTTGTCTTTCTGTAAACTCTGTCTTCTTTTTCAGACAGATTGACAGTGCAAAAATGTCCATCCGGCAAATGTTTTGTAATACAGCAACATTGCCTTGCTCTTAAATTTTTTACATATCTAAAAATACTTTTACTTTTTTGATCTTTTTAAACATATTTAAGTTTGTGTTCTCCATTTACATTAGGAAGAATCTTTGACCAAGTAATCAGAATATTGTACTTTACTGTTATTATATTTTTCATGGTAATTGTTGAAGTGAATCCTTGCTATTACTTGCAGTCAGTTCTGTGTCCCTTCCTGCAGTTAGGCTAGGTTCAGGCCTGTAAACCACATAGTTTTGGATTTTTTTTGCTTCCATAGCTTATTTAATTACTTTTGCTTGTGTTATTGTTAAGAGGGTTGAAGTTGGTCACAGCGTCTAAACTCTATGTACATCTGCCTCCATATATTTCATTTGCTGTTAGCAAGTGACTGTTATTACCATTACCTGCTTTGTACATAAAGGACACTTGTGCTATTTTTAAAAAAAATAAGGGTTACTTTTTCCAGTTAAGATTTAATACAGTTTTGCATATAAATTCACAAACATTTACTAGTTCACAAAATTTTAAAAATGCCTGCCATTAAAGTGCGCATCAGTTTATGACACACTGTAAATTTGAAGATAAAACTTTATTAGAATCGGGTATGAGTGTGGACTGACTGCAAAAATGAATGATAATAGAAATATCTACACCAAGAAAGGTTAGTTATATAAAGAAAATGAGCAAGTATGTGAATGGATTGTATGAACAGGGAAGGCTGAGAAAGTCATAGTTGGATGAAGTTGATGAGATCCTCAGAAAGTGGGCAGTGGGCCTTAGATTAGGTAGGAAAGACATAAACTACCACTTCAATCAGTTTCATTGGGGGTGTTTGTAGGAAGCACATATATATGTAGCATCTATACTGATGTTTTCAAAGACAAGTTAGAAAAGAAGGACATGTTTATTTGCATGGCATTTTAATTTTTTTTAAAAATTGAAATGGATTTTTGCAACCAGGTTCAAATGTCAGGCACTTAATGGAAAATTTTACATTAGACAATTGATCCTGTGGCTTTTCTCAGCCTCAATTGGACTAAGAAAGCTGTTTTTCTCTGTAAAGTACTGTAGAAGTAATCCTCAACTTATGACTGTTCATTTAACAATGGTTCAAAGTTACATTGGCCTCGGGAACACTGATTTATGATATGTCCTTGAAATTACAATTGTCACACCCACCCACCACAACCATTTAATCTCAATTTGAGTGCTTGGCAACAGGCTTCCATTTATGACAGTAGATTGGCTTGCAGTTGCTTGATTTGATTTCTGACCTTCCGAGTGAGCTTCTGACAAGCAAAGTCAATTGAGGAAGCCAAATTCACTTAACAACCATATGACTCACTTATAGGTTATGTAATTCACCTAACAACAAATTAAACATAATTTGTTTAATGATTGTAGTAATAATGGTTGTAAAATTGGATCTCGTCACGTGATGAGTCACTTTGGTTGGGGACCAAAATTCTGGTCCCATTTATGATTATAAATTGAGAACTAGCTGTAGTTGACTACAGTATCTTTAAAAAGCAGGTAACAGTTTTTGCAGTGTCATGTTGTCCATCCTCATTCCTGTTAATATTTTTGATCTTGGAATGAATTTAAGGCCTAAAATATAATTCAGACCTAAAATAGTTATTTCCTAACAATACTTTCTGGAAGATGAGCTATGACCATATAATAATCTGATCTACCTTCTCACTGCTTAGCTGCCTTTTTCATCTTAATGTTCCTTTGCCCCAGTATTGGTATGGGAGAGTTAGCTATTCTATTATTATAATTTTAAAAAATTATAAGCAAAGTAGTTGAAAAGTGGGTTAAACTTTTTCACATGATAGAAGATAGTATAAAATCATAATGGCTGAAAATCAATTGTTTCTCTGGATTTTTCTTTAGGTATTTAAAACACTCACCTAGACTTATCTATTTTTGACAGGTAGATTGAAGTGAAGAGATTTTAAATATAATATGCTTATTTTTAGATTTTCATTCTAAACCAGACTATTTTTCAGATCATTTAATAAAATTGGAAAACATTTTTAGCATTTTCTGTAAATGGTATAAATTACAGTGATTAAAGTATGAGAAAAAGAATATTAGGTTATTAAGATTTATCCAGCCTGACAGTTTGGTCCAATTTATTTAAAGAGTATGTCTTACAGAGAAAAACCATTTTCTTCTTATCCCATTAGTGGCTCAGGAGGTGTAATTGCAAAGTTTAACATTGCCTATAATCTCATTGAATCTTTTGGCGCCAAAATGAATCATGTAAAATTGCATATTATGTGTGTGATGTGCATATTGTATGGAAAAATTATTCATATAGCTGCTGAGCTTACCAGATCTCAATGATAGAAATTTGATTATTGCTGCTTACAAATCATGTCTTTGTGAGGTAATAATTTCCCAGTGAAACAAATCCATAATATATTTTGGGATAAGCAATATTATGCAGAGTGAGAAAAGGAGTAAAAAATTGTAAACCAAAGATATTAAGCTATAGAAATGGAATAAATAAGAAAATGAAGATAAATGCAGTGCATTTTGATCTTTAACCTCTTATCTTTTTCAGGATTTAATCTACTCCATCCAATTGCAATTTTTTGGACTTCCCTTTTCTCTTGACTAGTATTTTTTTTCTCATTAATTCTTTCAATATGACTCAAGTTATCTGAATGTACTTTTCTTTGCTCACCTTTTTGTATTCAGTCTATAATTATTGTTCCCATGTCTTGCTTTACTGCTCATGCTTCAGTAGGCCATTCCATCTACATTTTATGCTTTTCATACTGAATTCTCATTTCCTTGTAAAATATGCAGAAGTATATTCTTATGAACAGCCATTTATGCTTCTTTTAGCATTCACTTATACTAGGCAACACACTACTCACTACTTTTGTACCAGCCTGCTTGTATCTTAGATTGTTTTCATCCATTTCCCTAACTTTAGTAAACATTCAAACAAGCTTATATAAATTAATTTATTTAATTTGCTTTTGCCCTTCATGTATAACTTGCCATTTTTGGCTCCATTTTCCCTATCCCAACACAATAACCTTGGCCTTTGTTCCATTTTTTTTCACATTTGTGCTTCTCATTATGCCATACAGTCTAACATTTAGTGTAAATCGTTTAGGTTCTTAGCCAGAAGTTTAGCATCATCTGCATACAAGATACATGTATATTCATGTTCCTGATCAACGTATCTATACTAAGAATTTAATTTTATTTATTAAGTTTGTGTCCTGCTCCTGCCCATCTCTCTACCAAGTGTATCTGGGCATCTTATAATTTCATTAAAAAAAAACCAATAAAAGAATTAAAACATTAAAACAGCAGATGTTAAAAGCTAAAACATTGCAATTAGGATTGAAATGGATACAAAGAAACAGTGCATGCATAGGGTTGATGTGAGATCTTCTATTAAGTCTACTAGTCACCTCCAAAATGGGATGCCCTCATTGGGTCCCAAGCCAGTTGGCAAATTCAGGTTTTCAGTTTCTTTTGTAAGACAAAGAGGGTGGGGTAGATTTCAGCTCAAGAGGCATGATATTCCAAAGGGTAAGAATCATGGCAGAAAAGGCTCTTCTCCTGGGAAACCCCCCTCCCCCAACTGCAATTCCTTGGCCGACAGGATCCTGAACATGTGCTTTCTGCCAGAACAAGTGGGGCAGGCTAATCCCATTGAATTCAGATGGCTCCCCAGATAACCTGGACTCATTCCATAAAGTGCTTTAAATGTGATAACCAGCACCTTGAATTGGACCAGGAAGCAAGCCAACAACCAGTGCAGTTCATGCAACTGTAGTGCAGCATGGGCCACTCTAAGATTGTTCGTGTGGCTGTAACTTCCAAATGCTCTTCAAGGATAACTCCATGTAGAGTGCACTGGAGTAGTCTAAGCGCAAAATGACCAGGGCATGAGTTACTAAGCATAAAGCTTCTCAATCTAGAAAAGGGTGCAATTGGTGCACAATCCAAAGTTGTACAAAAGGTCTCTTAGCCACAATGTCCATCTGCTCTTTGAGGAGGGAGTCGTGAGTCTAGGAGGATCCCCAAATTGTGCAGAGGATCTGTCTCAGGAAGTGCAATCCCATCCAGATCTAAAGACATTAAGCTCCTGATCCTAAGTCTCCATGTATCTAAAGCCATTCGGTTTTTCAGGGTTCTGCTAAAGCCTGTTGTACTACATCCAGCCCCCCCCCCCCAGCCTCCAGTCACCACAAGAGGGCAGCAAAAGCAACACTTTTTTTTGTCTCTTCAAGATGTATTCTAAACACATTAAAGCAGTCAAAGGAACATCATACATGTGGTATATATATTTGGCATTGAACTGTTGGTTAAACATTTCATTTATTATCATGCATGTTTTCTATATTTTTCACTGTGTTTAGCGACCAATGTTTAATTGCATATTCACACAAAACATTGTTTAAGCTTTCTGTCCGGCACTTTCTCTTAATCAACAAACATGCAAGAAACGTTTATTTCTCATTCTTCTCTCATGACATAGTGAAAAGAACTACACACACCTTCTGGCTAATATAAAGTTGCTTACTTCACAAATTTTGCTCAGTATCACCTTTCATAACCTTCCTATCAGAATTTGGCCAAACATCTTCCTAAACACATTTAATCTCCCTGTTGTTTTTGCATTCAGTTTTGCTTCCTTTCTGCTTGCTGTTTACACAGCCACTCTATAAGTAATCCACATTTGTATTTTAATTTTTTTGCTGTCAACATCTGCAGTCTTTATCATTTTTAACATTCTCATAGCATGTATAACTTTTCATTATCAATTTTTTAAGAATGTATATTAATAGCATTTGCTTCAATTGGACTTTTTTCAAATGTTTCACATCTGTCCCATAAGATCGCTACTTCTGTTATAAAATTTTCTTGCTTTTTAAATATTTATTCCAATTGCATTATTCCGCTTATTCCTGTTATTTCTCTACAAATCTCCGAAATACTCCTTCCAGCATTGCCTTGTGCCAGTTTAATTCCAATTAATTTTGTCAATTTTAATTACATTAACTCTGCTGGAAGCTCCTTGTTTAGCCTTCTTCTAAAACCCATTTTTCCCATCAAAATCACTGCATTTTCCTTTCCTCTTTTCCTCTTAGCTATTCCCTGCTCTTTTTAATTATGTTCTGTATAAGGGTTTTTCTCTTGTATAATTTCTTGCAGCAATATATGCATTATATGCATTTTATCACATTTTATGAGCCATCTATTTTCATACCATTAATGTAAATGCATATACATTTATGACATTCTGTAATGTAAATCTTTACATTATGTTCCAAGCAGCTTTTACATGCTCTTTCCTTTTATCCATTTCCCATGCATTCTCTTGGAAAATCAATGTGGTGTCTAATGCTTTTTTACATTGAACATTTTTGCTTTCACTCTATTTTTTTTTACTTTTCCCCAAAAGTTTCATTTTGATATCACCAAAAGCAGTTTATGAAAACTTACCTGGGATATGTTTTTCTTTCACATAGTTTACACATTCAGTGAAATCACAAAATAACATAGTACTGGGGCTGTATGTGGTGGTAGTTGGGGTGTGTGTTTTGGATGATTTGGTGGCACAAATTTGAAAAGTAATACATCAACCTACTGATATGGAAGAGTGAGAGTGGGTTAAATGCTGGAAAAAAGTTGAAACCAAAATATGATGGGAAGGGAAGCCCATGAGAAATTTATTTTAAGAAAGAACAAAGCTCTTAATTATCTGCTTTGCCTTAGAACTAACATCATTCTATTTTACTTTGCAGGGCGTGTTTATTATTTCAACCATATCACAAATGCCAGCCAGTGGGAGCGTCCCACTGGCAACAGCAAGAATGGTCAAGGGGAGCCAACAAAAGTGCGATGCTCACATCTCTTGGTGAAACACAATCAGTCCAGGAGACCCTCGTCATGGAGGGAAGATAAAATCACGCGAAGCAAGGAGGAGGCTCTGGAACTAATTAATGGCAAGTAAAAGGAAAGGAAAGTGAGAGCATAACTTCTATAAGTCTTCTTTTTGCATCTGGCCACCTAGCACTTCATGCAATTCTGTCCTTTAATATTTTTGTGGAGCCTAATAGGCTATAGGATGATAGCAGGTGGTAGAAAGGACTGCTCATTCTTCACCCCTTTTATTTTCAGTTTTATATGTTTCCATGGTCGGCTTCCAAAATTCTACAGATTATATATGCCCAGTACCATACTGATTCTGGTATGAGAACTGATTCCTGGGTATTTTATATTCCATTATGTTGGCTGTGTTGTCTAGGCCTTAGAATAGTGAAATACATTTTGAAATGGGAAAGATCGATGAAAGACAAGTGTGTCCAATCACACTTGGCCAATAAAAAGTGTTCTGTTCTATTCCTATTCCAATCCAATATACTATTCTATTCTGTTCTGTTCCAATATTCTGTAATGTTCCGTTCCATTCCAATATTCCATTCTATTCCGTTCCATTCCATTACAATATTCTATACTATATTCTATATCCTATCCTATCCCCATCCCATCCCATCCCGTTCCAATGTTCTGTTCTGTTCCATTCCGATATTATATTCTGTTCCGTCCATTCCAATATTCTGTTCCGTTCCATTCCAATCAATATTTTCTGTTCCATCCTGTACCATTCCAATTCATTCCATTCCAATCCAATATTCTGTTTTGTTCCCTTCTGTTCAGTTCCAATCCAATATTTTCTGTTCTGTTCCGTTCTGTTCCAATCCATTCTGTTCTGTTCCGTTCCGTTCCATTCCTATATTCTATATTCCATTCCACTCTACTCCACTCCACTGTTCAGTCCTTGTCCTTGTCATCTCCCTATTCTTTCTCTCCCTCTCCCTCTCCATCTTCCTCTCCCTGTTCTGTTCCGTTCCATTCCATTCCATTCCAATATTCCGTTCTGTTATGTTCTATTCTACATTCTAACAAAATCTAGGTTTTTAAGACCTATTACATCCATATACAAGATGAGGTGATAAAACTTTCTCCTGAACAGTACCACTTCATGCTGGTAATGGAGAATACATACATAGCATATACATAATACCATTTTGCTTCTGTTGGTCGTTTTTTTCCATTAGTATGATATATTATTCTTTGCCAAGCCCCGGTGAACTCCTAAACTGGCAGGATGTGGGGGTGGAACTCATGGCTTACATATAATAGTCAGCCCCTCCATCATTTGTTAAAGCCCCTGGAATCCTTTCTCTCCCCAATTGCACGTCATAGTTTATTGGAAATACCTGACTTTCAAAAGTATGCTTCTAAAAAGACGCTGGCCCCGCCCCTTGCCCTCCCCTCCCAGTCACTCCTTGCCTGGCCTGAGAAGGTAAGGGTGACGGCAGGCGATGGAAACTGGCTTCATATTCCAGAGTGGGAGTGAAGCGCCCCTGTACTTGCCATATCTTGCAGGTGCTTCTTCCGGCCCTTGTTGGTGCTGCGCACACCTTGATCACTTGGGGAGATGCACGACTTGCTCTTCGCCCCGAGACACTGGATTGGTCTGTTAGGAATCTTCTTTAATCTATTCGTGGACACATAAGATCCCTAAACTGAAGCACTTTGACTTTAGTGTAGAGTTGCTATAGAATTTGGATTTTTTAAACTTTCATGAGTATAAAAACAGTACAGGGTAGACATTTTTGCCAATATTTTCTTGAAACTGAGCAAACTTGGTAACTTGAGGTCACTAGCACAGGAGCTACAAAGTCCTTTATGTACAAAACCAAAGTCCCAGAATTGCATTTTCAAATAGAAATTCTGAGACCAGTTTATTTCTGCATGTTATCTTTTTTCAGATAGAATACCAAGTAAATGAAAAGTTGTTGCTGCAGCAGCAATAAATGGCCTCCATCATCTGATAAGGTTATAGAGAGACATTTTAATCTTGTTTTATATGAGATCCAGATGTAATTCTTATATTCAAGGGTTGTTTAAAATGTATTAAAAGTATCAGTTGATAGCCCGTGAGACAAAAGTCCCATCTGATAATTTTTGTGTTAGAACAATCTTCTGTGTCATTTAAGGACAGGAGGAAAGATGTGATTAAAGGTTGTTTTATCCAACTTTTTTGCTGCAGGGTTGATAAAAACAGTTAAGAATGTAGGCATTTGTCCCTTTTATTTTCTTTTTTTATAATTCTCCAAAGTGTGAAATACTGTGGTCAGAAGGGAAGGAAATCCATTTTCTGCCAGAACCGCCATCTGCCCTTGAAATATTCCATTTGCTGCAAAGGTCATAAACGTTTGCGTATAATTATTTAAAAGTGATGTGTAGTTTGACTTGATAAAGATGGATACTGTTGGCTTAGTGAGAACAGCCTGTTATTATCTTCTAAAAATGAGCAAGTAAAATTATAAACAAAAACAACAAAATCTCACAAATGTATTTGCATCAATGCCCACCTCAGTCGCAATCAAACAGCTGAGCTTCATTGAATTTCTGTGAAGAAAGGTATCGTATCTAATGAACATAATTATAGCTCAGAATTGTTTAAATAGATCCTTTGGGAGCCATCAGTTTGACAGGTGTATCGTCATTGCCTGTCATGTATTTGTTTAGTAGATTTTAACTCTGCTATTACTGTGTATTCATTAAATACCATTGTGGGGTAAGGGAATTGACAGAAGCTTTGTGAATGTGTTAAATTGTTTAAAGGGATTGTCCAGATTCATTTATGAGTTCACTTGCCTGATTTGCTAGATTTGGGAAGACTGTTTGGGGTTACTCACAGGTACAGTAACATGATTTAGATATGTATGAGCAACTGATTTAAAAGCTGTGAAAGACCTCCGTTGATATTTACCATAGGGTACAACCAGTTAGAAAACATTCATCTGTTATCTGATTTGTATAGAAACAAAATGAATCACAATGTTGAGCTCCTGAAAGATCCCTTTTGAAGAGATTTTTAGAGATTTTTGAATACCACGAACGGCTAGAGCAGTGATGACTAATCTTTTTTGCTTCGGGTGGCAAAAGGAGGGGGGCAGAGGGGGGGTCGCACGTGCGTGCCCACACCTATAAGGAGGCACTCCGGAGTCCAGAGTTTTCTGACTTCCGGTGGGACAGGAAGGTCCGGTTTTTTGCCCTCCAAAGGCCCCTGAGCCCTTCTAGGAGTCTGTGGAGGGCAAAAACGGCCTTCCCAACCCCCCTG
>JANHFK010010826.1:168383-190736 GCA_036250565.1 Sibynophis collaris | reverse complement strand
AAGGCTATTGCTTAGCACATTGTAAGCCGCCCTGAGTCTTCGGAGAAGGGCGGCCTATAAATCAAATTTAAAAAAAATTAATCCATAATCTGCCTAATCTGGGATTACTTGAACTATTTTTCACCTGTGTATTTAATTTAATTCAACATATATAGATACAGGTTCTTGTCAAGCAGTTTTAACATTAAATCTTTAATTTATGGTCTGTGTATTTTTGCAGATGTTAGGAATTACCTCAAACATATCAAAAAACAACTCCCTTATTAGTGGGTTTCAGCTAATCTTTTGTTGCTAGGCATTTTATAAAGTTCTTTTACAAATTAGCGTATTAGGATGGTTTTGTTTCTAATATCTTTTTTCACATTTGCTTTTTTCCCCATTTAATTAAATAATTCAGCACTCAGTCAGATCCTGCTGTATTCTGTAACTGAAGTCATTCCATCTTTAAACTGACACTATGCTGAGGATAGTATGTTTTATACATAAATGCAGCAAGGGTATAAGGAAAATTATAAGGAGATTGTTTTCTCCAATTTTTTTCTCCAAATTAGATTCCTTTTGTTTCCATGTGTATTGATAACCCTCAACCAGCAGGTGGCAGTAAGATGGTTTCTTTGATTTCCTCTGATCTCTGCAAAATCAAATTCTCTCAAACTATTAAATTTCAATACTATAGTGATTTCAGACAGGACATATAAGGACACTTACTTGTGATTCGTTCAATTGCAGCATAATACCTCTGCAACAAGGCTTAGCCAACCAAGTAATCAGCTGGGATGCTATCTAGCTAGTTGTTAAATTCTTCTTCTGAGGAAGAAGGCCTAGGTGGGACGGTCAGGCCTAGGTGGGCAGGCCTAGGTGGGACAGTCAGCTTATGATATCCAATAATAAACCTGACCTGCTCACCCTCAGGCTCACACTGCCTGTCCTCCCTCATAGCTGCCTTGTCTACAGCCATGGCTTTTATTGGCAAGTCTGCTGCAATGGCTTCAGCTGTTGGTCTGGTTCCAAACAGGCAGCAACTAGATCCAGCAACTCGTCAGCTCGTCAAAATTTCCTATAAAAGTGACTTCCTGCATTAATCTGATTTCCAGGGGGGGAGGGGCTGTACTCCCTTTTATTTAATTTATTTATTTCCCTTATCTATATGAAAAAAATACCTTTGTACTTTGAGCATTCCAAAAAAGGCTCAGGGTGGTAACACTGCCAGAAATCTGATTAGGAAGTAGCAGAATCAGGGGTGGCTTCTACTTACCTTCATTACCGGTTCGCAACGGGAGCGAGCGTGTGGCACTTTTGCGCACGCGCAGAGTGCCAGTGATGACATCCGGGCGTGTGGACGGAGCTTCCCGCCGCCATTGCTACTGGTTCTAAGAACTGGACAGAATGGGTAGGAACCCACTACTGAGCAGAAAAGTTGCAAACTATTCACTTGCTTGAGATCACAGTCTCCAAATGAGCCTGCCTCAAGTCTAGCAGACTCTTCCATTGGCATTGTCTAGCTCAAGTCTAGCAGCTCTCGAAATTACATGGGTTTGCCTGACAAATGTTTTGGAAATGCTTCTTCACAAAGACCTTTTAGAAAACTGTGCAAACATCTTTTCCTAAAAGGAAAAGGGATGTCTTAAAAGGGGCCACTGGGTGACATTCAGGAGATGCAAGATGGGTGACATAATATCTCCTTTTTGCCACTTGAATTGCTACTCTATAAGTTCAAATATGATTTTGTGCTAGTTTTTGGTTAGATTTAAGACAAGTTTTCTTTCACATGCTCTCCAGGGAGTCTCCTCTTCTTGAGCTTCTCAGTGAACTAAGGAGCTGCAGTAGATGTAGAATTAGGGAGTGGTGCTTCATTGCAATCTGATCCAATTCCCCATCCACTTCTTTGTTCCAGTGGTTAACTATAATCTCAGCCAAACTAGCCATGAATATCTTCAGAGACTTCCCAAGAGCCCCTTCAAAACTGTAGGATCTATCAGATGCCGTGAATGAGCCAATATAATACCTTCTTCCACTGTGAGGGAGATTGCAACACAAAACCCCACAGCAATCAGAAAGTGATCTACCCATGATCATGCCCTCCACTTTCAAATCACATTGTGTTTCCCCTGAAACAAAAACTTCTCGTGTGTTGGACCCTCAGTGAGTTGGGTCATGTCCATTATTGTCATGGCAGCCATTAACTTCTGGATCACTCCAGGTTTCTAACTAAGCGAAGGCAGGTTGAAATCTCCTAATGCTACTAGCTAAGAGACCTCTACCACCCTACCTGGAATCAAGTCAAGCAGTCTTGGCAGGGATCACACTCTGCAGGGGGGGGGGGAGTTACATAGGGCCCAAACTGGCCCAAACAGGATCTCACATCTGGTTCTCTATGGTGAATGTCTCTTGATGCCAGCAAAGATTCATGGATGATAGGAACTACCACTCCTCCCTGGCATTACAGTTACGAACACCAAGGCTGATGTCAAACCCAAAACGTGTAGGGAGTTTTTCGTGAGATGAATTTCCTTCTCTTCTCTCTGGTTTCAAAAAAGCATGCCAGTCTGCTCTATCATAATTAAAAACGTCATTGTAGCAACTGAAGGCCCTGGATTTCAAGGATCTAGAGCCATGCCTCCTGGAAAGACAACTAAGAGCTGGGAGGGAGTAATTAGTTAAGTTACCACCTTTTCTGAATATGGTCTTTGCCCATCACAACTAAAACCCCATTCCACCATAACTTTCCCTCCTCGTATTATCAGCAGCCTCCCTGCACAAGGAATTTCCTGTCATCAAGCACAGGTCACACTCAACCAGGAGTCAGAGGATTCCCCTCAGACACTCAACTCATCAAACAACCACCTGAGCTGTATATCTGGTCTTCTTCCTTTCCATCTCCCTGCCTTGCTCTCACCTGAGATAAGAGACCTACTCAAAACTGGGAGACTGGAGCCTAACTCCAACTCCCATTTATTTTTTAGCCTGTTGCAAAAATTGTAATAAAGTAACCATTGTTGCATCATTCAATATGCAAATGAAATCCATCACAATGTTGAATTTCAGGTTGTTCTGCATGTGTGTGTGTGTGTGTGTGTGTGTGTGTGTGTGTGTGTGTAGACACACAGGCATTTCCCTCTTCCCTTTTGTATTTTTAAAACTAACCCCAGAGCTAAGTTATATTGGTTGTAACTTCTTTAATGTATGATTTTTGTTTCCTGTGAGGCAGTAACGGGACACCCAGTCTAGTGATGATTGATGGGCGAAGAAGCATCTTTAGCAATGGCAGTTTTGTTATCCATACGGTGAAAGCAGAAGATTCAGGATATTACAGTTGTGTGGCTACTAATAACTGGGGATCAGATGAAATTATTTTGAATTTGCAAGTTCAAGGTAAGTTAACAATGTTTCTTTCACTGCAACTATTTCTTAGCTTAAGGAATTTTTATTATTACCAGGATAATAGAACATTTCAAAACGTAAATTGAAAAGTTATAGTGTGTCCCTGGAAAGCAACTAGGAGAATAATAGCAGCTCTCAGATATCTCAAAGGCTATATAATGGATATGTTCTTTGGTTCAGAGAACTAGAATCAGTATATATAAATTACTTGGAAGCAGATTTATTCTGAGCATTACAGGAAACTTTCAAATTGTAAGAATTGATTAAATTGCTCTGTCCACACAACACACGTATCCATGTCTGATTTAATCATGAACCAACTCCATTTTCTAGGTTAACACAGTAGAGTGCTTTATATTAAAAAGCATGTTAGCTTTCAGTAGTGACTTAGTGACATAGATGTTATTCTTCAGTGACATACAAGTGATTGGAGACAGTAGTGCGTTGTTCTGACTTTCACCAGCCTATCAATATATCTAATTGTGAGTGATGTTGGGAACTGCAGTTCAGCCATATATAAAAGGGTGATACATCTGATGTATAGGAATAGTTGGAAAAGTATTTTCCCTGCCTCCTGGAAGATGATTATTTTTAAAGCATGTATAAGGTAACAGATATAAGTATAAACATGATTATGAATACAAGAAATGCATACAAATAAATGGGGACAGTAGGACAGGGATGGTAAGTACATTGGTGCACTTATGCACGCCCCTTACAGACCTCTTAGGAATGAGGTGAAGTCAACAGTAGACAGTCTAAGGTTAAGGTCATGGGGGCTGGGGGATGAAACCACAGAGCCAGGTAGTGCATTCCAGGCATTGATCACTCTGTTGTTGAAGTCGTATTTTCTGCAATTGAGTTTGGAGCAGATTACCTTAAATTTGTATCTATTGCGTGCTCATGTATTGTTGCAGTTGACACTGAAGTAGTCATTGACAGGTAGGATGTTGTAGCAGATAATTTTGTGTACTACACTTAGGTCAGACTGAAGGTGGCATAGTTCTAAGTTGTTACTGTAGTGATGGAAAAGTCAAGGGCAAAAATATGATTACGAATGCCAGCTAAAATTATATAATATTTGAATAGTCAAGGAAAAAAAATGTTCCTGCTATATTTTAATTGAAGATGTCATATTAATAGACACATCGACAGAAACGATTTGCATATTTTCCCACCTCAATTCTGTGATAAATGTATTTAAAATCAAATGGTTACTCAAACTATTCTTCATTTCTGCTTTTAACTATTTCTTATTTAGTTCCACCTGACCAGCCTAGACTTACTGTATCCAAAACCACCTCTTCCTCCATCACTCTTTCCTGGATACCTGGAGACAATGGAGGCAGCTCTATTCGAGGTAACATTCAATAGTTCCCTTTCAATGCCAGAATGTTTTGGGTATTTTTAAAAGTAGCGTCTTACATGTTGCCACTTCATCCCAACTGAAGGTTGTGTTAGTTTTGCTTATCAAAAAGTTCAGTTATCTGAATAATGCTGCTTACTTGACAGCAAGGATTTGGATAATAGTGTCCCATATGAATAAGAGATGCCAGTTATTTAGATAACAAAATATTGTATGATATACCCTAAAATGGATTATTAAAAAAATTACTGGCATTCCTGATTTAGGTTTGATTGGTCAATATTATATTCCATCTGGGTTATTGTTAATTACTGAATTCTCTTGACTGCTTTGAATAAATTAAAAGCATTAAAATTGTTAAAATTAAAATTAAAGCAAATACAATAAGTATATTTGATAGTTAAGTATAACAAGTAATCAGCCTCTTCAAAGTGATACTCAACTCTGCAAGGAGAGCAGTTGAAATAACTAGAACAGCATAGAAAACTAACTTGAATCGGGATCAGTTCAGTTCATAACAATTGTAGTTGAGCTTCCTCAGTTGATCTCAGTAAATACTGGAAGTTCCTATAGAAAGGTAAATATTCTCACAGAGCCTAGACTTACGGCAGGGGTTTAAATTAATGACTGGTGCTTTGAATTTTGTACCAAATTGAATTGGCAGACAGAGCAGTATCAGTGTAAGTGTTTCCGGAGTAAACCCAAAGGCCCCTTTGTAGTTCCACATGGAGTGCATTACTACATTCGAACCTGGAGGTTACCAGCATGCAATCTACCATTTTATCATCTTGTTTCCAGAAAGGGATGCAACTGGCATAAAGTGGCATATCATCTGAAGGTAATAAAAAGTGTCCCGATTGGAAAACTAGAACAAGAAATTAGGTTTTTAAACTGTACTTTCTTCTTCAGGGAGAGTGTAATCCCATTTAAAACCATCAACCCACCACATTCTAGAAATGTAGTCCCCTCTGCAACTTTAAAAAAAATATCCAAGAAGATGCAGAAGAATTTCAAAGGTCTCGTCCCCTGATGTAGAAATACTCCCTGATTTGTATAACTTTTTAATCTAATTAATCAGAGTGTTTTGCAGTATTGGACTATGTTTTGTTTTTGTTTTAATCTTTGATAGGTTATATACTGCAATATTCTGAAGACAACAGTGAACAATGGGGTAGTTTTCCTATTAGCCCTAGTGAACGTTCCTATCGATTGGAAACACTGAAGTGTGGCACGTGGTACAAGTTTACTCTGACAGCTCAGAATGGAGTGGGACCAGGCCGTATCAGTGAGATCATAGAGGCCAAAACACTTGGGAAAGGTATTTGAAATTATATCCTGCTTTTATTCTAAATTAAGTATTTGAGTTCCCATCAGCAAAATAGTTTGAAAAGTTGAACCTGTGAATTATTTTCCATAAAATGTGAATGAAACAAATTCATTGAGCAATCTCTATTGTAGTATGCAGTATAGGCTGAAGTCTTGGGTCATGTCTCTAATATTGGGTACTGCAACTTGTTAGAATTTTTGTTCCTTCTTGAAGATACATACCTCTTTCATCTTCTAGTCTGACAAAGGTATTAGAGTCTATACATGGACTCGTACACTGAATGTAGATTTCCAGGGGAACACAGTCTTCTTAGATTTCAACAGATTACAGTCATTTAGTTCTGAAAATATTTGCAATTGCATTCTAAACTGCCATTATCCCCTTCCAAATGTATATCCTCTTCCCAAAAATATTATACACAAAGAACTATAGCTATGAATAGAAAGCAGAGGACGAAGAGGAAAATGAAAAAAGGTTGTTTTTTTACAAATCTGACACAAGAGTAAAACAAAGAGAAATAAAATGCATTCCAACTTGAAGATTAAAGAGAGATACCCATCCAAGAGACTTGAAGTCACTGTGTCGTCTATCTATCTAACTTTTTAAATTTAAATATATATTTTCTTGTAGAGCCACAGTTTTCAAAAGAACAAGAACTCTTTGCCAGTATTAACACCACTCGAGTAAGATTGAACCTTATTGGCTGGAATGATGGTGGTTGTCCAATCACCTCCTTTATTCTGGAATACAGGCCATTTGGGACAACAGTGTGGACTACTGCACAACGAACATCACTTACCAAATCATATATAGTATATGATCTTCAGGAGGCAACCTGGTATGAGCTGCAGATGAGAGTCTGTAACAGTGCTGGCTGTGCTGAAAAACAGGCCAAATTTGCAACACTCAACTATGATGGGAGTAAGTACATTCATTTCACTCTTGTTTAGTCAAGAATATTCACAAATAATTTCATTTCATATAATGTAATTTAAGTGCCATTCATTTTTTGTTTTGCAACATAGCATTTGTGTGTAGTAAAGGAAACAGTAACGATGTTTTCAGGCTGGAATTCCACCTTGTACATTATCTTATTGAAACATTTATACATGGAGCAGCTGAATTTATATCAGGTTTTTCAGGGAGCTTGTTAAGCAGTACAGTTCATCTCTGTGATGGATGCTTCAGGGTACAAGTAGGATTTTGTGTCCAACAATTTTTTAATGCTTCTATGTTCTTTCTCTAATTAAACACACCTTCACCCTTAAAGCACCCAAAATATTAATTCTGGCACAAATGTTAGAAAATATTAGGATTTCTTTCATGGCTTGCTTTTGAATTTGAAGAATAAACAGTTACATAGAGAGTAACAGTGAGTAGCTACAGATTTGTATTTGAAATTTTCTGCTTCACTTTTTTAAAGTGCTTCAGCCTTAATTTCCCTTCTTCTCCCCATTCTTTGAAAAGGAACCCTGTAGTGGCAACATTTAGCTTGTCCAGGTTTTGATTTCAGATTTTACTTTTTACTAGATAGAAAGATTTATTTACCATATATACCCTTGTTGAACTGAATCAGAAATACTTTTGACTCCACACTGTTATTCCATACTCTGACTTTGGGAATAAGAGATACCAGGGTCTGATTGTGAACAAATCTTGAAAAGTGCTAATTCTTAATAGACACATATCTTCAATTTTAAAAGAAAAGGAGCCACATTGCTCTTAAAAGTAACTGATAGTTGGTATTTCACTTAGAACCTTTTTGAAGATATGCATGACACTTCCATTTTCTGCACTGGCTGACTACAGGGCTTCAAAAAATAAGATGTGAATTCAGAATTCAGTCTGGAACACTATGTGTGTAAAGAATGTGTTGTCCAAAGAGCTGTAGCCTTTATGAAGCAGATCATTTATCTACCTCAGTGGTTCCCAACCTTCTCTTTCGTGTAGATCATAACATTATCACTGAAATTTTTTGAAGATCACCACATAAGTCACAGTTAACAATATACAGACATCATGGCTTATTACTCCCATACAGCACCACTTAATTATAATCTGTGGTGTCTGATTTAACATTTTATTCTTCTTAAACAATGGAAATGACAGAATTTTCATAAGATTTGTTTATTCCCATATGACAATTTGTGAGCAAGGATGCCAAAAGTTTGCAAGATTTAGTAATTTCTTGAGATTTTGAACATTTTTAAAAATAAAATTTATTTTTATTTTGTTACTTAACAAATATTATTTATGGTATCCATTTCAAGTAGTTGGTCCACAATCACAAGTTAGGAACCATTGCTTGAGAATAGTCTCTGAAAAAAACTGCTTCTCATCTAAACCCTCATCTTAGTTCTCTTACCTATTTACTGACAGTTTATAATTTGCATTTGTATTGGTACTGATCTATTCCTGTCCAGTGAAAACTATCATTTATATGTGCATATAAATTTAAGAATATAAGACATAGTTGAAAAATGTATATCATTTCCTTAAAATGGCCCTAAAAATAAAAAGAGCCATCCTCATTTGTGGCTACAAATTTCAGGGTGACTTTAAAAGGTGATGGTCAAAAATAGCTAATTAGAACATCCATGGTTACATGAGTGAACTTAAATCTACTGCTAGCTTTTAAGTAGCTTCAAAATATGATGTGAATTAGCTTTTAGTAATGTATAGCAATCAGTGCTATTGGATGATCCATACTAAGCATAAATTTGCTAACTGCTTAGTGATTTAATTTTAAGAAAAGTAGCAAAGTGCCAGCCACATTTCCAAAAGGACTTCACTCTACATAAATTAGATCTGTTATATCTGTTCAAGAAAAGTTCAGATTAGGCTCACATGGTATATGTGTCAGCTCTTTCAACTACTTTCCCATCCCTTCCTGCCTATGCATCTTAAAATTTATTAAACAATAAAAGGGAAATAAGATAAAACAATCAGAAATGCTTGAAAAAAGAAAATGGCTACATTACTGTGAGAATAGGCTAAATGGTTCCCTTCAGAATCAGTAAGTCTGGGAACCTCCTTTAGTAGTCACTGAACTTTCTATTACATTTGACTTTGTTAAGATTATTTTGAATAAATTAGCAGTAATAGAAAGCTGCAAGAAAAGAATCAAAATCTAGTAATATCTTTCTTGACAATAAGACTTTGAAAATAAAAATAGTAGATGGCTTCTTTTGCCTGAAATAGTATCCAGTTATTCCCTAAAAGGTAAAAAGAGATGTGGATTGATAGAGGTTATCCTGGGGGTAGGATAGATGTTGTGGATCAAATGAAATGATTGCCCATCTGGTAAATTGGTGTTTTGTGACTAGTGTATTGACCGTGCCCCCCATTTGTTGAGCAAACAGTCTTCTCAGTAGTGTCCATGTGACGTGCCTATGGCATAGTCTTGAAATGTCAAATCACACTCCACATAATTGTGTGCCCATCTTCCAGTACACTTAGTTATTGTGACTTTTGAGTATACAAAAACTCTTTTAAAAAAAGTCCCAAAATTCCATTGGCTGTGCAAATTTCAAACACCTTAATAAGTTTTCATTGTAGAGGATCAGACTATTAAGGTTTTGCAAACCTTCTTAGTTTTATCTCTTTTATTTACTAAATTCCTCCAGCCTGGTAAATTCATGATGAAGTAATGTCAATAAAAGTCATCTTTTTTGCCTAGAACTGTGATTTTTAGTAGGAGTTAGTAATACTTGCCTCAAATAAGAGGTAAAAATCATAACTCCTATAATATTTTTCTGGCTGGAATTTAATTTTCATGATTGAAAGGCATACTGCTTTGTTCCCTACAATTTCTGTAAGGAAGCTTGCAGTTTTTTGAAAAAAGCCCAGCATTTTTCATGGCAATAAATATGCCCTGATTTGTCTCTTCTTTCAAATGCAAAAAATTGGTAGCAGTTTGCCCCCAAATAATGCAAAGCTAAAATGATGAAGCTTTCCTAATAAATTAAACCTCTTAGGAACATACCGGTCAGCTTCTGTGCACCGTAGTCACTTAAAAACCAACCTTTTCTCTTCGTTGATAGGCATCTAATGTCATGACACTGTTTCCAGGTACAATCCCTCCACTCATTAAATCAGTTGTCCAAAGTGAGGAAGGTCTGGCAACCAATGAAGGGCTAAAGATGCTGGTGACTATTTCCTGTATCTTGGTTGGGGTCTTGCTGCTTTTTGTGCTTCTGCTGGTTGTAAGAAGGAGACGGAGGGAACAGAGACTAAAAAGACTCAGAGGTAAGAATCAACATCAATTATTGCCTTGCATGTATTGTAGTTTCTATATAAAAATGTGCAGATTTTCACAGAATAGAATAAATTAAGCAGGTTTTCATATTACAGAAATGCTGTTTCCCATATTCAATAGGCAGTGTTTGGTGTATTGGGACAGGTGCTGGCCTAGAAAGTAGAAGATTGTGAAATCTAGGCCTGCCTTCATCATGAAAACCGAGGGGGGGGGGGGAGACTTTGGACCACTCTTTCTCAAACTAATCCATTTCACAGGGTTGTTATTGGGAAAATAGGAATATTAGTATTCCTATTCTTATTCCTATTCCTATTAGTATTAGAAAGTTTGCTGCTTTGAGTTGTACAGTATATAAAAAGGCAGGATAAATATATAATAATAGTAATAACAATAAACAATAATACAACTCTTGTAACATTAATAAAAAGAACATATTTTAAAGAATGTAGAGATTTATTTTGGCATGTAACATGATAAACATGTAATGTTCCAATTCTATCAGAGAGTTATAGAATGTAGTACAGGTAATCCTCAACTTGTGACCACAGTTGAGACTGGAACTTCCATCACTAAGGTATGTGCTCATTAAGTGAGACACGCCTGAGTTTTGCAACTTCTTTTGCCATGATCAGAAAGCAAATCCCTAATTATTGGGACCCTGGGATGCTGCAGCTGTTGTAAATACAGGCTGGTTGCTAAGCACCCAAATCATACGATTGTAGGGATTCTACAATTGGTCATAAGTGCAAGGAAGGTCATAAATCACTTTTTCAGTGCCATCATAACTTCAAACAGTCATTAGATGAATGGTTGTAAATTGAGGACTATCTGTATAAAAAGGGTCCTTTAGGAATATGCAGATTATACCATTGATTCTTATGACATTACTTTAAAAAGTCATGATCAATTTGCTATTTCAGATTATTTCAGTAGTAGTTATGCATGAAAATTCTTCCTTTTTTGTAACCTTGTAGAAAAAAAGGTTGCAAATTCAGTGTACATGAATGATGTGGAGTTCATTTTCTATATGTTGCTGCTAGCAAATATTTAGAGATTGCTAAGATTTATTTTGATGTGTTTGTTTTTCATGTATAGCTTAGCTTGACTAGTGATGATTCAGTTTTAGCCCTGTCTTTCTTCCTCTTAGTTTTTACAGCCAACACTATCTGAGGTACAAAAGGATTGCTTGCCAGAAGAACAAGAAAATTACAGTGTTGATTGGGGAAGGGGACAGAGTAGATGATTTAACCTAGGTTCCAAGTGCTGCAAAAACTATATTTTCTTGTCTCCAAAGGTAGTTCATCCAACAGCTACTATAAAATGAACTGTCCGTGTTGCTGAATATGGTAGAACTCAAGTGAAAGGAGTTCTTTTAATTTCCCAAGAGAATGTATCCCAGAAAGGTTCAAAATAATAGCTGACAAGATCCTAATAAGCAAAAGCGAAGACAGCAGCTGGGTCTCATAATTTTGTCTTTCCAACCAGAGCAGTATCTCCTTTACATAGTACAAGAAGTTGATTGTATAGTTAAATTTAATATTCCAGCATGTCTAAATTCTTGATTGTGCTGCTTCTTTGTGGACATCGTTACCGGAGTTGACAATAACCTTATATTCTGTGTTCTAAATATGTCACATCCAGTCAAATTTTAGATTATTCATATCTTAGATGTTGGATTAAAAAAGTTGAACAGAAAAGAGTAGCTTGCTCCATGTATTCTCTGGATAATTTATCTCTATATAGGTAAATATTAATTAGGGAGCAAGCTTTTGAATTGATCATAGATCATTATGCTAATCATAAGGTAATTAGTTTGCTTTTGGCTAAGGATGTTCGGTGAATCGTATCTATTATGGTTTAGCATTATATGGAACCTAGATCACTTGTATTCATGTATACTTTAGAGGAAGAGAAAGAAGGCATGAACCTAAGAGACTGCCAGCCTATTGTAAGAAAACAATCTGTCTTTGAGCCAGCAGAGGGAAATCACACTGCTAATCAAGAGGGATCCTGCAAAATTGGTTAATCTGTTTGATAGTGATGAATTAACAAACCTTAATTAACTATCAAGTCTTAAAACTATTAAGATCTAGCAAAAATAAAATAACCCCTGCTAATTAGAGTTCCTAGAACGAGGGTTGGGTTTGACTTTGGTAACAGCTCTTTGCCATATTGTTCCTTTTGAATTCAGATTTATTCTGACTCTGGATTGGGTTATCTTGTACCTGTGTCAAATCCTGTCACTGCTTGAACTGCTTCTGTGATTTACGGTGCCTTAGATCTTGAAACATCTTTCCTCATATTTTTTTCCCCCTTACACCTTGGTTTCTGCAATATGGCTTTGACATTACACTTTCTTGAGCAATGTAGGCCATGAGTAAGTTTATTTTTAAGATATATGAGTTGAAAGTGTCTTCTGTTTTAGGTTAATAAATCTCCTCCTCAGTTTCCTGGCCCCAACTGCAATTCTTAATTACAAAAGCAGCACATTATCACTTAAATTCCTTATTTTTTAATTAAACAGTCAGCAGTATTGTTCCTGTGACTTATGTTAGACTCACATAAGTTGTTGGCAAAAAAATCTGGTTTTTTAATATGACAGTTCTAACATAGGCACAATTTGTTGTAGTGCATTGCATATGAACACTGGAATAGTGTTTATTCAAGAATGAATGTATGAATGTTAAATGCTAGTGTTGAAAACTGAAGAACATTCACTCAACAATGACTGCCCTCCAAGGATAATAAATTAACCTCATGACTGTATAAATAAGTATTTTGCTTATAATTAAAAGTATACTTTCTTCATTATTAAAATGTCATGAAATGTAAAAGTAGCTTTCAGAATAATATGTTATAAAAATTAAAATATCAAAATAATCTTGAATAATGTACATTTGTAAAATTTACAAATTTCTTACCTTCTATTGCAGTCATAGCAGATGGTCTAGGAAAGTTGTCATAAATAATTAAACTTGTTAATAGGTAAACAAGAATTCATAATATCAGCCTTCAGTGTGATTATATATTTATTAAGTGATCTTTATTCCCTAAATTCTAAGTCTTTCTTTTGTTGGTATCCGTGTGTGTGAGTGTGTGGTATACATATGCATACATACATACATACATACATACATACATACATACATATATATATAATACACACACACATATACATGCATATGTATACATACTTACATATAGGAAATACACATATTATATTCATACAGTACATACATACATACATACATATATATAGGATACACACATTTCATATATATATATATAATATACACACATGTATACATATATATACATACGTATATAGGAAATACACATATTACATACATGCACGCATACATACATACAGTGTAGCTATGTCCATTGAAGTGAGTAGGCCACATTGCCAACAAAAAATACTATTTCCTACACCCATACTTATGTGGTATCCAATTTAACCAGATCCAAAGTTCTTTTACCTCCCATTAATAGCAATTCAGTTATAGGATTAAATATTCAGCTTGCTCTCCCACATCCAGTCTCTTTCAACCAAGATGAAAGCTTCTATCTGGTAACTGTATTAGATGGTTTGGGGATTATTTCGCAAATGTAAGTACTAATTACGGTAGCTGTTTACATAATGCTACTATTTCTCCTGCTTTTTTTTTCTTTCAGATGCAAAAAGTTTGGCTGAAATGCTTATGAGGTAAGAATAGTAAAAAACAGAATTCAGTCATTAATTTTAAAAATGGAATCCATGAGTCGAGGCCTTGGGACTAGTTCAAAATGTGTACCTCCATTGGAAACATCCTATTTACACATTTCAGAATGAGAAAATAAATTTCTAATCATAACCCTCAGCAAGCATGCACATCTTTTTCTGCACTGAGAGGAGTAGTTAGTGAGCAAGGCTAATAGAGCCAATGTTAAATGTAACCTGAATAAAAATTTAATATAATTTAATATAATTCAATGTAAAATGAATTATATTTATTTGATTTGGTTAAATACAGATAATTTGATTGTTCCTTAAAAAGTTCCTGCATCAGAATATTGGCTCATGTGCCCCAACTTTGTTGCAACTGAATGGAAATGGCTCACCAGGCATTCTGTCAGGAGCCTTCACAAACCTGTAGAAATTCTAAAGGTTGTATCCCCAGTATCACAGCAACTCTTGCCAGGTAGAGGTTATTAGGCACATTTCCAGTTTAATCCTAAATTATTTGTCCATCAAGCTGGATCCGAGATTTAGGATTACTGATTATCGTTACTAAAATATGATAAGACTATAGTGTCATAATATTCATTTTGCTTTGATTGGAAGAGAGGAAACTACTACCGCCTGAAAAGCAGGTAGTAGAAAGAAATATCTGTTTAAAAGTTATATTTAAAAAAAATAAAATCATGTAAAGCTTTTCAAATTATATCCTTTTTTTTGTCCTAACCATTTTGTCTCCTGTTTTTAATTAATACATTTTGTATTTTTATTATTATATTTTTAAAGTATATGGAGAGACTTTGTTTGGACATCTCAGAATAAGAGATTTGGGGAGCTTTAATTCGTTTAAAATAATGGCACTTTATTGTATTTTGTTTTTAAAGTATATATCCCCTTTTAGTTAAATTTGCTTGTACTTTCTTGAATACTTAGCAAGAACACAAGGACATCGGATACACTTAACAAGCAACAACAGACACTCAGGATGCATATAGATATTCCCAGAGCTCAGCTTCTCATTGAAGAGAGAGATACAATGGAAACCATTGGTAAGCTGTCAATAGCCTCATTAGCTTGATTTATATAACCCAGGACCTATACCTTTGTGTATTTTTAATATATAATTTGCTGCAACTTGGGAAAAATCACCACAATTAATGTGTTCTGCTTTTAAATTGTTGAGCAGTAAAGAGTGGCTTTACATTTTTCATATACAATTCTATTTATGCTTACTCGGAAATATATTCTACATGTTCAGTGCAATCAATCATGCAATAAGATTGCAATGTAAAGCAATTTAGATTTAAGAATAATTCATGGGAAAATGTTCACATTCGTGCAACATACAGGAAAGCTGTAAAGCCTTTCAACTTTCCTTTTAAATTATTTTTTATGGGATGAAGTAACAACAACAAAAAAAAACACCACACAAACCTTCACAGTTTTGGTGCATCACATATACAGACTCTGTGCACCAGCTGAAACTCCATCAGGAAACTGAATTGACTTAAATTAGGGAGGTAGTATGATCTTTTTGTGAATATTCCAGACATATTTGATGGCAAAAATATATTAATCATAGCCAGAAAAGATAATGAAGGAAGCCATTCGCCTTTTCCTGTTATCAGGGTATAATGTCCAAACAGCCAGTTATTGGGAAAGATGTGGAGCAAAACATGAATTGGGCTCTTCTTAAAGAAGTCAGATACTTCTTTAAGAAAACTGGTGAGAGGAGGCTATTATTAACACAGATATTTGATCCATCATTTTCTCTGTCACCTGTTTCTTAGCAAAAGGTGGCAACAGTATAGGGGCTCAGGTAGTTGCTCTGCTCAAGTCCAGGTATTGCTAAAGTGCCTTTTGAAGTAGAAAAGCTGTACCTTCCCCCCCCCCCCAATCTTATGATTCTGTAATATACTGTATACTCTATATACCTGCATTGTGTTTGAACAACCCTTTATTCTTTTTTATAATGCTCTTGTAGCCTTGTTGGTATTTTATTTATTTCAGGAATGCAGGAGATATATAGGATGGTTTTATGGAAATGGTGGTAGCAGACCAAGAGTTCTAAAGCTAAATAGGTGTGATAATTAATGAAATAATTGATTGGGATGGGCCAGACAACTCCTGCTCTGTTTTCAGTTCTGAGTCACATCCAATTAACTTGGAAATTTTCTAAAATTAATTTGAAATTACTTCAGTTATCTTTTGTGTGTTCCTTGAGTCACAGTTTTTGAGTCTTGGTGACTGCCTGGTCTAGTCCCTGCAATTATCTTGGTCAGATTTTTCAACAGTGTTTTGCCATTGCCTTCTTCAACCTAGGGCTGAAAGAGGTGTGATATTAATATTATCTAGCTGGCTTTGTGTCTAAAATGGGACTACAACTCATGGCTTCCCCATTTCTGGTCTTAACCACTATGCCAGATTGGGTCTCAGTAATCCTTAGTTCCCATTATTTTTCAGGATAAGTTACTAATATGCATGTTAGTTAAAATAACAGCCCTCCAAAAAAAGCTTAATAGGATTGTCTGTATATACTTGGATACATCAGTAGTATGGGGAAGAAATGAAGTTTGCCATAATGTTGATAGATGTTGATCATTGGGCGCTATCTAACAAAATGAAATTTAATGGTGAAAAAAGTAAGGTTATACATTTAGGCAAGAAAAATAAAATGCACAGGTACAGTATAAGTGGTACCTCACTCAATAGTAATATGTGAGTGGGATCTTGGGAGTCCTAGTGGACAATCATTTAAATATGAGCCAGCAGTGTGCTGCAGCTGCCAAAAAAGCCAACACAATTCTAGGCTGCATAAACAGAGGGATAGAATCAAGATCACATGAAGTGTTAATACCACTTTAAAAGGCCTTGGTAAGGCCACACTTGGAATATTGCGTTCAGTTTTGGTCGCCACAATGTAAAAAAGATGTTGAGGCTCTAGAAAGAGTGCAGAGAAGAGCAGCAAAGATGATTAGAGGACTTAAAGCTAAAAAATATGAAGAACAGTTACTGAAATTGAGTATGTCCAGTGTAATTAAAAGGATAAGCGGTGACATGCTGGCAGTGTTGAAATATTTCAGTAGCTTGACTCCCTCTTCTTTGTGATATACTCAGTCTCGTAAGTCAACTTTGTATAACTTTTTCTATTTTCTTTTTATTCTTCTAATCCTGTTCCTTTTCTGATCTTCTTATTTAATTTTGTATTGATCTTTTTTCAGTGCAAAAGTGGGTCTGAATTAGTGCTATTATAGGGTGTATATGAATGAGATATTGTATTTGCTGCAATGATAAAGCACATACTTTCAGACTTTAAAAAGAAGTTGTAGAAATAGCACAAAGCAAGTGATTCTCAGAAAGTTTAATTGTGCTAATGAAGTATGTTAGCAAGCCTATTAAACTTCCCAAAGGCTAGAGAACTCTGCAGTTTTTCTGTAAATGTTTGCTTTTTAAATAAACTTGAAAGTCCTTAATTTCCAAGTGAAAGAGGATGTTATATGCAATAGTTCGATCAATTACACTGTAGATATTTGTTGGACAATTTGGAGGCTTTGTGCTGTCTTCGTTCCTATGATCTCTAATAATATAGTTGTTAGGGAATATTTAAAAAAAGATGTTGCATTGAAACTATCCTGCTGACATTTTTTCAAGATTAATGTTCTAGAAAGAATCTACCAATGCCGTTATTTTAATCCCATTTTGCCAAATAATAGAATAGCTGTTATTGTTTTTCCAATGATTCAATTAAAATTGACCTGAGTTTATTAATTGCTTTAACCTGAAAACCTTGACTTTGAATAGAATCTTAGTTTCCAAACTTCAATGCTATAACATGTTGAATAATATCAAACAGTAACCATTATGGAGTTCAATATTTCATATTGATAATGTTGGCCCTGATAGTTTTGTATACATACTCGCATAGGGATAGACTAGCTCTTGATACTAAGTTCCAAATGTCTCAATACTCATTTTATGGAGGAGTTAAACAGATTTCATCTCCTTCCTTAAAAGCAGTTGCAAACTAGTTTCTCTGAAACTGTGTTATATAGCATTTACTATATTTGCTTTTCTTTTCTGGAGTTCTGAAGTCTTGCTAGAAGTTACATTAAATGAGCACTGCGACTTTATATTATTCTGATTCCCATCTTGCGTCCCTCACATTTGAAATTACTTTTAATACTTTGTTGCAAGCTTATAAATACTTATATTACTTTTATTACTACTATTTATAGTATTTATATTTATAGTAATATAAATACTTATATTACTACTATTACTTATAAATACAGGTAATCCTTGAATTATGACAATTGAGCCCAACATTTCCATTGGCAATGCAAAGACAGTGTTAAGTGAGTTTTCTCCATTTTATGACCTTTCTTACCACAGTTGTTAAGTGAATCAGTGCAGTTGTTATGTTAGTAACACAGTTGTTAAGTGAATCTGATTTCCCCATTGACTTTGCTTGTCAGAAGATCGCAAAAGGTGATCACACTAATCTGAGTTACCAAGCATTCAAATTTTGATCAGGTGACCACAGGGATGCTACAATAGTTGTAAATGTGAAAAAGTCCCCTTTTTTAGTGCTGTTGTAACTTCACTGTCACTAAATGAATGGTTGTAAGTCAAGGACTACATGTATTTAGAATTTTTTTGCATTTCTGGTGTATTATAGTAAGGGAGATGCCCTGTTCTGTTGGTACATATAATTGTTGAGAATATTTCTTTTGTTCTACAACAATTTTTCTGCGTTATATTCTCTGTTCAGTAGACTCTATCCTAAGCCAAATTAATGAAGTACAACAAAGCAATGTTAATAAAGTTTATGTTCTTAATATATGGAAAGGAGTATTTGTTCCATAAACAGATTATTTTTAAATAGATTCCTTCATGCTGGAATCTATATTTTAACTACAAAGCTAACTATGTCTATTTTAACTATATTTCAGATGTGATTGAAACACTGCTATGAAGTAATTCTGAAGTAGTAGTGACTAATGATGACATTGAAGTTCATACAAGATGCAGAGTCACCAAATCTTGTAGTATAGTAGGTACATTAATTTAGTGCAGTTTGCATATCTGTTGTAGTATTCTGTGTGCATACAATGCAACAATAAATGTTATTAACATTAATAGCTTTATACCTATCTATTTAACAGCTTCAAATTGCTACATTGTAATAACAGCTACAGTTTTTGCTTAAAGATAAGAATTCTTGCAGCAGTTTGAGGAACTGAGTTGAGCTGTGAAAGTGGTTTGTCACTTGGGGGAGGGGGAAGGGGACTTCTATTTTTAAGTGTATTTTATGGATTGTTGTGAGCCACTTAAGAGTCATTGTATGAGATAAGTGGCCATATAAATCCTGTAAATGAAACAAGCAAATAAACACAATCAAAACTCTGATCAGAGAGGATCCTCAATAAAAACTGACAATGGCATAACAACATTAATTAACCTGAAGGTCCTGCAATAAACACATGTTCCTTTTCAGCAGCTTCCAGGCAGAAGCTCTTAACAATGCTACTTTATTTAGCACTAACCTTTCATTATTTTGCCTCATTATTTGCCTTTTGTGGTTTTGTCTTTTACAGAAGAAATATAAACTTCACTAAAATATTCCCACACATGGTATTTTTATGGTCTTCTGTTACGTTCTAATCAACAGTCTAAAGCCATGATGGCGAACCTATGGCATGCGTGCCAGAAGTGGCCCACAGAGCCTTCTCGGTGTGCACGCACGCCATCACCCCAGCCCAGCTTCAATCACATTTCTCCACCATGTTTCACTCAACCAATTCCAACTTCTCGCAAAAGAAAAAGATCTCATGAAGTTGGAATTGATTGAGTGAACGTTTTCACTTACACACTTCACAATGGGGAAGCGGGGTTCTGTCCTCCTGAAGCCCATTACTACGCAGAGTCACAATGTAACCCATGCAACTCTTTCACTCCTCTGCTGTGGCTCCCTGTCGCCCTGTCATGGCAGAGGGATGAAAGAGGTGTTGCCCCGCGGTGGCGATGGACGGAGCCTCAATGTGGGAGTGAAACGCCCCTGCACTTGCCTTTGCGCTGCAACAGCATTCTGCCTTCATCGTGGTACATATGCTGTTGCTGCCAGCAAAGAGGGCTGGGAAAAAATGGAGGTGGATCTTGCGGGGTCGGGCCATCCCCCAAGCCTGGCCTTCCTCCTCCCTTGTTGGCGGGGCCAAGAGAAAGAAGGGGGAGTGTGGGGAAGGGTCCTCACCCCCGGCCAAGTGTTGAGCACAAAAGTCCAGCAGGGTGGTGGCTAGCCAACAGAAGGGCCCCAATTGGCAAGTTGGACAGTGGAGAGGCATGGTCCAGCTCTCGCAGCTGCCCCGCTGTTTGGCACCTCCAGGAGCAAGTTGCTGCCTTTGAAATGCACCACGCCTTTGAGGAAGCTGGGCAGTGATGGTTGGGGCTGTGGGAGTGGGCAGCGGAGGTGTCAGGGCTGCTCCCCCCCTCCTCAGCAAGCCGGGCCTGGAGGAGCGCGGAGAGTTGCAGACTAAACACCCGAGCATCAGAAGGCATGCTCCCACGTCACCCCAACACACGTTTCCAACACACTCTCCTCTGTCCAGAAGTGGGATTGAGTGGGGAGCAGGGGGAAGGGTAAGGGGGCTTCTAGGAAGAGAAGCCCAGCTGCCTTTCCTTTTGGTGTGGGGTGGGAGAAAGACCCAGTAAAAATTCAATTTCCCCCAATAAATGGGGAAAATAAAGCCCTGGCGGTCCAGAGCCTCAAAAGGGGGGTGGGGTCTGTTCATCAGAGGATTGGAGAGGAAATCAGTTGAAATCTGGCCAGGAGGCTATTCAGAGAGGGATCTGCCTGGGTATCTTCTTCCCTCTCCCTTAGATTCCCCCCTCCCAGCTTTCTTCCCTAGCATTATTTTAAGGGGAGGGGAAGCAAGGTGGGACAATAGTAGCTAAATGGCTGTGAGGGGGGTTAGGGTTTGTTAAAGATGGGGGTGGGGAAAAGATGCCATTCCTTTCCCAAGGACCCAGGGAAAGTGGAATAAAAAACAGGTATGTGTGTGTAAATAACAGCCTGTGATAGCTTCAGCCACAAGCAACAGCTGCTGTTATTTTTGCTGAGAGCTTCTAAGCTACACAGCATTCTTTAATAAATACTAACAATAACGAACCATAATATATATGATTAAAGGAAGGAAGGTGAAATCGGAGGAGGGGGGAAGGAAGGAAAAAATAAGGATGTGATGGTCCTCCAAAGGCTACTGCACTACACTCCCATTATTTCTGAGTTGTGCTGTTAAAGAAATCCAGTGCCACAAGGGAGAAGTCAAGTTGTGAAAGGGTGATTGAAATTCCTCACCAAACTTCATTGTTCAGATTAAATTGCCATGTTGGCACTTTGTAATAAATAAGTGGGTTTTGGGTTGCAGTTTGGGCACTCAGTCCCTAAAATGTTCACCATCACTGGTCTAAAGTATGAAGGCATAGTAGCTCTGTGTCTTAATGACCCTGGAGATGGTCTCTGCTCCAGTGGTTCGAGCCCTAGCAGTGCATGGTTGGGTGAACTCCCGTCATTTGCTCAGCTTCTGCTCACGTAGCAGTTTGAAACATGTTGTATGCGAGTAGATAAATAGATACCACTTTGGTAGGGAGGCGGGCTGGTGCTTCGTTGCAGGCAGGCAGGCAGGTTTCTGCCAACTCTGAACCTGCTTGGTTGCGACACCCCTTTGCAAGGCAAGGGGAGGGAGGGGATCCTTGAATGACGCAGACAAAGCTAGGTCTCCCTTCTGTGACACCATAGGAAACATTAGCAAATTTCCTATTAAAAAACTAGTAAATTGGTAGCCAAACAACTACTCTGTATTAGCATTGTAATCTGCTAATGGAACGACGCCATATGCTAATAACAACAACAACAACAGACTAAAGCTTTAAATCCAGAAATATAGTTTTATAATTATTAGGATTGCAGGAATGTATTAATTGAGACTTTCCCATTTTGCCCATATCTACTCCATGACTTCCAATCTTTTATTTATTTACCTTTGAGTTTTGTATTTTTGAAAAGAAGTCACTCTTCCAGTATTTCAATTAATTTCTCTTCTATGACCAAGTTGAACATGCAAGCATTAGAAGTTTTGTTGTTGGTTTGGGCTACATCATATACTTTTTTTCTTCCTTGCATTTTCCTGAAAGTGTGGGTCTACATTTTTTTTAATCAATATAGTTGATCCAGGGGTGAAATCCTCCCGGTTCGGACCGGCTCTATCGAGTAGGTAGGAGAAGCTGTGACTGGTTCGGAGAACCGG
>JANHFK010010826.1:92255-105743 GCA_036250565.1 Sibynophis collaris | reverse complement strand
AGCAGCACTCTAGTCTATTTTTCATTTTTTCAAACTGTTTTCCTGAGCCCTTGATACCCTTGGAGCAAAGGTATAGATGTTGGAGGACAAAAACACACTGTTGGAGGAGAGAATCCCCTGCCCCCACATCAGCCTTCAACCCCCAGGCTGAAAAAGAAGAACTTCCATTGCAGCCTGCTTTGCAATGAAATAGGGGGAAATCCATCTCCTTCTTTTCTTCAGCAAAATATCCTGAGCTTGGTCTTATTGACTTGCTATTTGCAAATGCAGAATCATCAACACATTTTATTGTCATAATTGTTTCTCAAATTTATAAAAGTCATTATTGCTGCCCTTTTAGACTATGAAAAACTGATAAGATAATGTTAAGCTTTCAAGGTTTAAGAGGTCTGTTATATGTCTGTTGCTTTAAAATGACTTTTCAATTAAGGATTTTTTAAAATATGAGCTGCCCAGAGATTGTTGAATCAGGCAAAACATAAATTTTGCAACTTAATAAATAACTACAATTTTCATTGCCCGCATTCAGTACAGAAAAGCCACCCTCTAAGGGCAAAAGATATGCTTAAATATACATGTAAATATAAAATAGTTTACATTTATAGGTTTGCAGGTATTCCCAATTTTTTTTTCATGTTCAAAAAATTTATATCTTATACTATAATCACTACTTAGAGATCATGAGAAAAGCTGAAAGTAAATAATAGCTAAATTAGCTGGTCTTCTTAACTGCCCATCCAACTTCCTATTTTAGCACTCAGCAACTTATACAAATAATATAGCTGTGAAATTAAATGAGCTATTCATTCCAATTGTGCAGCAAATAAGTTAACTTTATAATGTGTTTTTGCACAGCACAATCAATAAAAAGGAATGGATGGATGGCAAGCAAGCTCCTGGGAGTGCAAATGTAATTACTCATGACCAAGCCTTCAGCTAATTTCTTGATTTACTTTTAAAGTCAGAACTGAAATGAACAATGGCAATACTCATAAATGAAAAGCATTCACCATGCCTCTGGAGATATGAATACCAAATCACTTGTGTTTGCATATGTATGTGGAACAATTTTATAAAGCTTTTTTTTTAGAACAAAACTTTGAAGACAAAATTATGTTACCAGGATATATCCCATCCCATTCTCAGATTTCATCTTACTGTAACTTATCTCTGAAATTACCTTCTTCACAATGATCTAGCAGTATTCCAATATCTAAGGGGCTGCCACAAAGAAGAAGGGGTCAATCTATTCTCCAAAGCAGCAAAAGGCAGGACAAGAAGCAATGGATGGAAACTAATCAAGAAGAGAACCAATCTATATCTAAGAAGAAATTTCCTGACCCAAATATTTCTCCAGCCATTCAAATAATGGGCATTGAACAATTAAAGAAGATTGAATGCTTTTGATGTTTTTGAGACTGGAACTAATGTAAAATGCATCATAGGTTACATGTTCAACTGCATCCATAGCCAATGTTTCAACCAGGTAATATCTATCTCAAAATGCTTCACCAAATAACTCTTCTACTGTCAATTGTTTAGTTGTTATAGATTTTTATAGTTATATGGAATTCTGCTTCTCTTACCCCCATTCCCCAATTATATATTAATGTTCAAATGAATCTGTAAAACAATTGCAATATGATCTAAGAAAATAATAAAAATATAAAGGAGGAAGGGAGAAAAGAGGACAAAGTCCAAACACAAAGAATTTACCATAATCATAATTCTCCCATTTAAATTATCTGGACATCAATTGACTAGCAACCAATCTAAGCTATTTTTCTTTTTAAAACATTCTTTTCAACTAGCTAGTCAATCTCATATCTTATTACAGGAATACTCATACAGTCATTACATGAACAGTTTGGAAACATCCTATGAAGAGAAATTACTCTCTACATCCCTAAAGTAATTAATGATATTAATCATGTAGACAGTTAGGCACTATTTGATAACCTCTAAGGAAATATTTCCGGTTGAGAAGATAAAATTAGACTGGCATTTATTTCTGTGGCTTTTGGTGTTTTGGAAAAAGAGTGTTCTTTTTTTAACTATTTTTATTTTATTCATAACGAAGTTAAAATACAAAATACAGAACAATTAAATAAAATACAGAGCACTTGTTAAACAACAATTGACTTGAGACGATATTTAGAAATAAACATGGATATTTGACCTAGGATGATTTGTTTATAATTTCTGCGATGATTTAGGATAGATAAGATGCTGTGATGAATTTTCTACAAGTGGATTACAATAACAAACTCTTAACAGTTTTGAAACTCTAATTTTCTTTTGTTTCGCTAATATTGTTTTTCTTGCTAACTATTTGGTCATTAATATAACATATAGAAGACAGGTCAAGATGTTTCAACTAGATTTAGTAGTTTAATTTTTTTTTGGACTGCTTGTTTTGCAAGGGGTGGGAATGGTAATATATTAATGAGTACTCAGCTAGAGGGGACAATATGTATATAATGTCTTTTTTCTTTTTTGATGCATCTTTTTAATGTGTTTTGTGCCCCCCCCCTTTGTCCTTTTGAAAAAGAGTGTTCTTAAAGTTGTAACATTTCAACTTACTGAGAATACTCATTCCAAAATGACAACCCCTGATTCCAGACACTTAATCTGTTAATTATACATCCTGTAAATGCACAGGGAATATACCTAGTGTACAGGAAAATATAAGAAATATATTGTTAAAGCATCGAAAACAATGTCCTTAAATGAAAGGAGCTGGTGATACAAACAAATGGATAAGTTTATCCTGTTTGTGCAACATCATGTTATTTTGGCAGGGGTCTGTTCTCTGAGCTTGCAGTTTAACCTCTGCCAAAATGTACGTGAGCTGCAAATATTCTCAACAATTTTTAATCAAGTTATTTTAATATATATATTTTAAAACATTCCCTCCCAAAAATTACTCTTATATCAAAAGGAAGAACTCTTATCCGGGTATTCTTATTATATGGACGATTATTTTTATATGCAGTATGATAGTTGCTGTGTACTGACATTTGTCATTATTTTAGTACATCCCTTAGAATTCTTAATCTTTTCTGCAGGAGAAAAGGAGAGAGGCAGGCACATATATTTGCACACAAATATTATAAAATAAATATTAAAAATAATGGAAAAAATCAGTGATTGCTGTTGCTAATAATTATCCCCAATTCTTTCACTGACCATTGAGATGATGACAAACATATAGCTTTCTAAATTTAAATGTAGAAGTTTTAAATTAGCAATTTATTGCAATTCTTTGAGGATTTCAGAAATACTAATGTCAGCATTACAAATTTGGATAGTCCCATCAGCGCGTATCAATATTACCTGAAGTCAGAGAGAAACTATAGTGAAATATAATATCGCTCCATAAAAGCAAGAATGCATGCAATGTCTATATTAGAATACATCAAATTGGGACCAAACAGGCAGGTCTACAAAGTATATCAGCACTCTGTACAGCAAAGGACAATTGCCTAATGCCTCATCTCCCTCTTTAGTGAGGCAGATAATTATGACAATTTTAGAGGACCCATGTAAATCAAGATAATTCACTTAGCTGATAATGAAGCAGAAGCTTTCACATATCCTTATTTGACTGTGATAGTCTACAAAGGGCACCAATCCAATAGTATAATTATACTAGCTATAAAATCTTTACCTTTTAAAGGGACAATTAAATACATAAATATATATTTAAAAGATAATTATCATTAGAAAATGACAGAAATTGTATTTTTATGCAGTTATAGGCCTGTACACATTATAGCTTTGCATGCTATCATCAGGAAATAGCTCAGCAAAAACAGATCTTGAAGAGATTCAGCATGGTGTCAGGGTAGTGTTAGATATTTACATTTTAATAGTGTGAGCAGAAATTAAAACAAACCAATCTTATATTCCTAACCATCTGTTAATATTTTATTTTGCCAAGATGGATGACAATCCTTTATAGATTCAGTCAATGATTTCAGTTATTGCAGAATGATGAAGAGCTCACAAACTGATTATGTAGTAATAATACTTGTTTTCCAGTTATTGTTAAGGACAAAAGCAGAACTCACACAATTATAGGTTTTACTCAATAACCGAACTGAGCCAGTAACAGGCAGGCAGCAACGTAACTTTGTAGCTGTAAAATAGAGTAAATATCTGCCTGTTCGCTGCAATGGAAGACATATTCTTGTCCGGCTTAGCTCTCTGATGTCATTTTACTTTCTAATCTGATTAGCTTCCATATGTATGTAAATATTTATTTGCAATCTTTTTATTCTCTGATAATGATTGTTCCCAAAGAACTTGTACTGATTCAAGCTCACATTCTGGAAAAGCAAGAGACAAGGAGTGGAAGAAAAAGAGGCAAGAGAAATCAATTAAGTGGTAAGCAGTAAGATTGAACTGACCTTCCTTGTCTTAATATTATTTGTTTTGCTTTGCTTGTTTTTGCTCAAAAAATGCAAAATGCACCAAGTCCATCGGCACCTCTTCTTTGCTCAGGGAAGGCAGGACCAAAAAACTTTGGCCCTGTTTTGCTCACCCAGGAACCGGTTCCAAACTCACTTTCAGAGTGTAACTTTCAACATTGTCAAAGACAAAACCTGATGTAGCTGTTCAGCCAAAAGAAGTCATAAGCTCTGGTTGATGGATGAATCCAGAATTGCTGTGGCAATGGAACCAGAATTCCTTCTACCGTCCCAGAAGAACTGACAGAAAAAGCAGAGTGTTTTATGTGAGAGCAAGGGACAACGTCAGTTCCTTGCAGCTGTTGCCTCTTTGACCAATGTCAGTATCGAGAGACTGATTTTCCCATGTCACACTGGCCTTCTTGCAAAAGGAAGTACACAGACTTCTAAGGATCCCCTGTTCTCAGCTTATGAATCAAACCAGAGCTAACCTGTCTTCAGTTCTTGATTCCCAGGGCTTCTATCAAAACTGGTTGAATGCTGTCGTGGCATCAGCATCTTACTTACATGATTGATTACTGCTTTATTTTACTCTAATGAAAAAATGTCATTTTTAAAAAAATATGAAAATGGTCAAAGCCAAGGATATTGGCTATTTGATATCTGTGTTTTAACAGTTTGGGTATCTTTATTTCCAAGGTAAAAAAGCATACTGACATTGGTCAGGCATGAATGTTCTTAATCTGGATGAAATTTAGAAACATATCAAATGCTCAATCTAATCTGAAATAATGATAATATGACCCTTTAAATAACATCTTTTAATTAAGTTGATTTAAGTCCTATTGTGGGGATAGGCACTCAGTAGATTAATGGTGCCTGTCAATTGTCCATTGCTTTAATTCTTTTTGAAACGAGTAATCTATGATATATTTATGGAAGGGAATGTCTCCTAAGGGAAAATTTTATTTTCGTAGAGGCTCTAAATGCAGTTGATCCATTTAACTATCACGCTCCCACTGAAACTGGAGGGATCAATTCTGCAGGGCTAATGGCAGCATCTACGGCCAAGAAGGAGGTGTTAGCATGTTTAAAAAAATAAGGGGAAGGAAATGAAAGGCACAAAACAAAACAAAGCCTCATGTCTGAAAATGCCTGAGAACGAACAGTAGCCCCTCAATACTGAGTCACTTGGATAAGAAGAGGGAGGTGCAACAGAAATTGCCAGTAGAGAGAAAGGCACAGCCAGCAGTGTAGGAGGCTTTAAAATGTCAGCTGTTGTGAGAGCTGAGATTAGAGAAAAGGCAAGGAGGCAAATCAGGCTGAGTAGGAAAAAGGAAAGTGAACGGTCCTTTCTCTGTTATTTGACCTGTTTCTTTCCATTTCCTCCCCTGAGCAAAATGAGAAAAAGAAGACAGTGGAAAAAGCAGAGATAAAATGTAGAGAGAACAACTCATTGCCTGCAGAATGAATTTCCAGGCGGACAATAAGAAGTTTAAAAAATGTGTATATTCACAGGCATAACCGACAGCAAAGAAGGGGAAGGGACGTGTCCACCTATATCAATCTACAAATTCCAACTCAATTTTTACTTGAATAAAAAGGTTTTTGCGAATGCAAATTCATTTCTTGTATATATTTGTTTCATTTTTTTAAGTAATCTGAGACAATGCCCATTATCTCATTCAGTGACACAAAGTTTAAAATGTATTGCTTGAAATAGTACTGCTATTCATACTGAGTTTTAAAGCTCATCATATAGTGAACCTGGGTTTCCCAAGGTCATACTACCCTGAAAGGAAATGGCAAAAAACCAATTTGGAGAAGAAAACCTCCTATATGCTTAATACAGGGGTGTCAAACTCAAGGTCCGTGGGCCAAATCCAGCCCACACAGCCATCCTGGAAACTGTAAGGATCTGGCCCGCATCACTTTGGCCTGGCCCACACCATCCCAGCAGGCATGCACAGGCACAGGCCCAGTTCTCCATCACACTAAAGTAGTCTGTGGGACTACGGTAAAAAAAAATACTTTAGACATTCCAAGTTAGAAAGTCTGAACTATATTTTTTTAGTGTAGTCCCACAGACTGCTTTTCTTGCCCTGCATGCGGCAGCGAAGAACACAGCTGGAAAGCAGGTAAGTGAAGGTATGTGGCTACCCTGGGGGGAGGTGAGGGTTTGGCATGGGTGGCCTGGCTGGCAGGTCCTCATGTAAGTCATGGCAGGGCAGGTGGGGCAACTCCACACACTCTGCCTAGCTTCGTCCTCCACCTCCTGCCACCTCGCTTCATTCCTCTTCTTCATTCTTCACCACTTCTCTTTGCTCGCTGCCATAACCTAGCAGGAGGCTGAGCAACGCACTGGTGTGGCAGCAACAAAGCGAGGCAGTTGGGGTGGAGGATGAAGCAAAGCAGGGATGCAGAGCTGCCCCCCACGCCCCACACCGGCTTACCTGAGTGCCCTGTTAGCCAGGCACTGAAGTGCCACAACTGCAGCCACAGTGAGACAGAGAGAGAGAGACACAGAGAGTGCAAGAGCCGTGGTGGCGCAGTGGTTAGAATGTATACTGCAGGCTACTTCTGCTATTCACTGGCTGCCAGCAGTTTGGCAGATCGAATCTCACGAGGCTCAAGGTTGACTCAGCCTTCCATCCTTCTAAGGTGGGTAAAATGAGGACCCAGATTGTTGGGGGCAACACACTGACTCTGTAAACCCCTTAGAGAGAGCTGGAAAGCACTGTGAAGCAGTATATAAGTCTTAAGTGCTATTGCTATTGCTAAGAGAGCTCTCCAACATGTGTGTGTGTGTGTGTGTGTGTGTGTGTGTGTGTGTGTGTGTGTGTGTGTGTGTGAGAGAGTGAGAGAGAGAGAGAGAGAGAGAGAGAGAGAGAGAGAGAGAGATTTATTTTGCAAGAATGTTTTTTTTTTACATTGAATTTTTTACATTCTTTTAAGCAGCATACTGTACATTGCCAATTACCGTATTTTCCCGAAAATAAGACCCTGCCTTATATTTTTTTGAACCCTGAAATAAGCACTTGGCCTTATTGCCATGCACTCAAAAAGCCCGATTCGGCTTATTATCAGGGGATGTCTTATTTTGGGAGAAACAGGGTAACAGTAAGGCAGGTGGGTACATAATGCTCTATGTTGATGTTTTATGGTTATAACTCCTAACTCCAGAAAGTTATTTTAGTAATATTGCAACAGATTTCTCATTTTATCGAATATATTTTGCTCCCGTGGTTTGTTTGTTTTATTTTCTATGTTAGCACGGATCAGATAGTCAGCAAAACCAGATCTTCACACAAGACTGAGGACCAGAAATCACAGTCTTGTGGGCCAAACGCTAGTATAACAAGTAGCTGAAAAAAAGGATGGAAAATTAAAGATGGAACAGATAGGATTGTAGAACAGAAGTAGAAAACCACTGGATTGAAAAAGTAAGAATCTGAAGGAGGAAGAGGTGGAGATAATAAAAAATGTTAACGTAACAGTGTAGGGAAGCCATAAAAACATGCCTCCTCAGAATTTAATTCATGGACTTAGCCACTTAGTGTTCTTAGCAACAATATGGAAGAGGTTTACCACTACTTTCTATAGGTAGTCCTCGACTTATGACAGTTTGTTTAGTGACTGTTCCAAGTTACGACTGGACTGAAAAAAGTAACTTATGACTGTTTTTCACACTTTGACCTTTGCAGTATCAACATTTGGCAACTGGCTCATAATTATGACGATTGTGGTGTCAACCTTTGAGACATTCTGACAAGCAAGTGATTCACTTAGCAAGTGTGGCAATAAAGGCCGTAAAATGGAGAAGAATTCCCTTAACAAACATTTCGCTTTGCAACAGAAATTTTTGGCCTATTGTGGTCCTAAGTCGAGGATTACCTGTAACGTTTTTGTTTTTTTAATTTCCTCAATTACTCCATAATCTTGGAGTTTCCTGGTTGTCTCCAATTTAACTACTATCTTGACCTGCTCCTGTTTAGCTTCAAGACTAAACCAAGGTTGGTCAACTGAAATACAAGCCAAGAATATCTAGACATTATTGTCAGGATCAGTGGAAGAAATTATTTATTTATTTATTTATTTTATTGGATTTATATACCGCCCTTCTCCCTTTCGGGACTCAGGGCGGTGATACTAATAATACTAGCAAACAGGAAATAGAGTGCTGAAATTCTATGAAGAAACTAACACGTACTATTGACAAGTAGAATCTGGAGGTGGCTAAAAGACTAAGAAGTGAAAATAAAAGTGGGAAGGAAAAGGGTTGAGTTAATTATAGAAAGAAGTTGATCTACAAAGGTAGGCGTGAATAAAGAGCAGATATACTTTTGCTAAGTCTGCATGCTAGTACATATCCATAAAACGAAAAAAATTAGGCCCATCTTCTCAGTGCTGGAAAAATTAAAACAAAATAGGGTACCTTTTTTTTGCATAAATATTCATGTAAATAAGCAAGACACATGACCTAAAGGGGCTTTTAGCAGATAGCCAGTTTCTACAAATATATTTTGAGTTGGACAGGAGGCATGCCTTGAGCTGAATCAACGAAGCACAATAAATAAGAAACTTTGGATAGTGGGAGTCACATTCATTTCTACTTAACAAAAGTCTAAGCCTCCTTTCTTAGTTCTGAGTATTCTCAATGCAATTGTCCATTGTACTAGCACTTCATCTCATGCACAAAATAACCGAGTTTAGATTTCATTTTTTTCTGATTTATTTTTCCACCTTCAAAAGATACATTTAGATAAAACCAGGAATAAATAAAATCGCTAATATGGCAGCTAGCCTGAATAACACAAGCAGTCATTAGGGACATGGTGGGGAAACACTTTTATGAAAACTATAGATGAATAAGATTAATGCAATTCCAGCACATTTAAAACAGACTGACAAATGTGTTATCAACAGTCTCGCTACCAAACAGGCATCACACTCAAGAGTAGATGGTGCTATTAGAAATTAAAACCGAAAGCCAGAAATGTCCAAATCTGTCAAATGCATTTTGACCAACAAGGTCTTCTTCAGGAGCTTAAAATGGTGGCTTCCTTAAAAGAATTGATCTCCATCTTCTATTTCTTGGTGGGCTTTCCCTGAACTGAACTCTCTCCTGTGTCACAATTCCTAAAAGAAGGTACACTATTTTAAAAATGATGCAATCTAATGCTTTCTTTTTTTTTTGCTGTTGTGCTGTTTAAATACAGGCAGTCCTCGACTTACAACAATTCATTTAGTGACAGAAGTTACAATGGCACTGAAAAAAGCGACTTATGACCATTTTCACACAATCTTTTGCAGGCCACGTGATCAAAATTCAGATGACTGGCAACTGACTCATATTTATGACGGTTGCACTGTCCCAGGGTCATATGATTCCCTTTTGCGATCTTCTGACAAGCAAAGTCAATGGGGAAGCCAAGATTCACTTAACAACCGTGTTACTAACTTACCAACTGCAGTGATTCACTTAACAACTGTGGCAAGAAAGGTCCTAAAATGGGGGGGGGAGGAGAAAGCTCACTTAAAAAATGTCTCACTCAGCAAGAGAAAATTTTGGGCCCAATTTGTGGTCGTAAGTTGAGGACTACCTGTAGGAACAATTGGCAAATAAATTTAACAATTTAAGATTAATCAGTATCTTTTAAAACAAAAGCTATGAAAAAAAAGTAGTAAAAGGGTTAGGTGAAACTAAGCAGCGCTTAGTAGTATTAATATTAGTATTAGTATTGCTAGTTGTTCGTTAGTACGACAGCCTATCAATCAAAATGTTAATTTATTTTTAATGTTTAAAGGGAAATTCAGAGATTTTACAAATATATCACGGAGGAGTAATCTTTTTGGTCTCAAAGGCTGCCTGAAGCCAAGAGAGTATGCATGTCTCGTAAAATTGTTCCACAACCGAACAATTCAGTTCTGCTGAAATTGTTGACAATCAAGGAAGGGTGAAAGTCCTACTGATACTTCTCCATTTAATCCTACTGCCAGATTTCCAGTCTTGTCCCTGGGAAACCCACCAAGGGAATCTTCTCACAATATTATCAGGTCTAGCTCAGAATATCACCACACTAAAAAATCTCTGTAACTTACTGGGTCTGTTAAAACGCTATTTCTATATTCCTCCATTGCACAAACTGGGTCTGGGCAGGGCACAAAAAACCTCCCAGAAACAAATCACAATTACTTTCCCAATGACAGTAATAAAGATTGCTTACGATGGGTTGTTGGGTTTGATGGCCCACTAAAACAAAGTGGTTTCACAATTTCCCTGATTGACAGGAAGATGTCAGGCACAAATAATCAGGACAGCAGTTGTGTTAAAAGTTTATTACATGTCCACAAGAATCTGGACTAAATATTTAAGGCAAATTGGTGCTAGCTAGTGATCCATGAAATTCACGGGGGCTGGATTCGGATATCTTGTGGCAGAGCAATGACTCCAAACTAATGATGCATTTAACCCTACCTTCAGCCTGCCCATCTCCTACAGGAAGTTGGATCAAATAACACCACTGACACCTTGTGTTCCACAATATAGAGCAGGGGTGTCAGTGAAACTTGCGTCGTCGCTGTGTTGTCACGTAATGTATCACGACTTTTCCCCCCTTTGCTAAACCGGGCGTGGGTGTGACCAGTGCGTGATGCATCTGGCCCTGGGGCCGCAAGTTTGACATCCCTGGTATAGAGATTACCATCAAGAAGGTCTACTTTCTTACTCACAGCCAGTTAAACTCACAACCTTTAGCAGGTCCTCCCTAGATATTCAGATGGATAACCTGGATAACAAGGCAATTCATTCATTCATTCAGTCAGTCAGTCATTCGTTCGTTCATAGTTTACCCATGCCAACAAAATGGTTCTTGTTGACCAACAATTCCTATAAATTATGAATTTTAACAATCCAATAATATAATATTGGATTATAATAATACTGGATTATAACACAAAAGTAGAAAACAAGATCTTAAATATCTATACGTCCCCCATCAAAGATAATAAACAAACACACATAAAAAATACACTGCCATTGGGACCCTTATAATGGGAGAGAGATAAACTAAGCTACTTTATATTATGGACTCAACTGATATTTCTGCCACTAGTCTGAGAGAAAAGTCAAGGTTTACAGAAGGCTAACAAGCTCAGGCCTATCAACGCTTTTGGAGGGATACTGTCCCATAAGGGAGCAGCTGTGACTGAGAGGTATATTTTTTCTGTACCTGCTAGGTGATACTGTTTCATTGAATGGAACCAGGAGGTTCCTATCCTTCCAGATCTAATGTAACAAGCAGAAACAATTAGATGTATGCAAAGGTCTTCCTGGCCACCTGCTGCCAAGATGGAGCCATGGGTTTAAGAGAACCCTTAAATTTGCATACCATTTTTGTCTGCCACTTAATTCCAAAATTCAGGGCATCGTAATCTTGCTAGAGTTAAGCCTACTACGCAGACTCTTACTCCAGGCATTGGGGGGGGGGGGGATAACAGCATTACTTTGGGATCATTATCATATTGGTGATATGTGCTGATAGATTACAGAGTTCTGTGTCTATTTTAAATAAGTTAGGGAAAATTCTATTTCATTTACCTATATATCATCCACATGAGAATGTTATAGTTTTGTATCCCCATTAAATATTATATTTGAAGCTTTGCCTACTACCAATAAACAACCTCTACTCTGTTCAGAACCATCTATTCTCTTATCACTACTGATTAGCGGACAGTATTTAATAATTGAATACTGAGCCGTGGTGGCACAGTGGTTAGAGTGCAATACTGCAGGCTACGTTTCTGCTGATCACCGGCTGCCAGCATTTTGGCAAATCGAATCTCACCAGGCTCAAGGTTGACTTCCTTCCGAGGTGGCTAAAATGAGGATCCAGATTGTTGGGGGCTGACTCTGTAAACCGCTTAAAAGAACTTTAAAGCACTGTGAAGCGGTATATAGGTCTAAGTGCTATTGCTATTGCTAATTGAACAATGTAAATTGGAATCAAACAAGAAAGTTGGATTACAATGCAGCTATTTATTGAGTGCCATATTATTCTTGGAATTAAAACAGGCAAGAAAGAAGACCTATTAAATTATTGATGGACTGGATATTGCAAATGTTACACAGAAAGGTGCAACAAGAACACATATAAAAATTAATGTACCAATGAAAATCTTATTCTAGCAAATGAGCAATTATTCAAAGGATAATAGGAACATTTTACATTACAGAGGGAAACATATGTATTACTGCGGCATGCTAAAACATGGAGCTCTAATGAAGTACTGTATATCTGTCTTCTTAATTAAATACTTTCAAAATAACCTTATAAACTGTCTAGACATAAAATCTATGTATCAAATATAAAGCTTGCATTAGGTGATTATTCGTGTAGTTTTCTTCACATAGTAAAGAAAATAATTTTTTAAAAAGAAAAAAAAGGAAAAAAATTATACCTATTACATGGAAACCAGATTTTCTTTTTCATCTACAAGTAGTTCTCGATTTACAACCATTCATGTAATGACCATTTGAAATTACAACGGCAGTGAAAACAATGATTTATGACTGGTCCTTATGATTTTAGCATCATCCCTACAGTCACAAGATCAAAATTTGGTAACCGGCATGTATTTACAATTGCAGTGTCCCTGAGGGCCAGCCAGCTCCCCAAAAACAAATCAATGGGGAAAACTGGATTCACTTAATAACTGTGTGATTCATTTAACAACTGAGTAATCTGTTAAGTGTGGCAACATCTACCCGACCCATTAGAGCAGGGAGGCAGGGAATGCTGGGGGTCCCATCCCCGAGGGAGATATACCTGGTGGGACCCAGAAGAAGGGCCTTTCCATAGTGGCTCCGTCTCTCTGGAACATCATTCCTCCTGAGATTAGAACGGCCCCCACTCTAATTCTATTCCGGAAGGCGCTGAAGACCTGGTTCTGCCAGCGGGCCTGGGGAATTTAGAGCGGGATGGAGCCCATTAAACAGCTCGTGTGATCGGCTGTCGCTGGGGCAGGAAGTGGGGAGGGGGTCAGGGGTGATTTTATTATATTAATTTATTTG
>JANHFK010010826.1:34832-47950 GCA_036250565.1 Sibynophis collaris | reverse complement strand
GGAAAAAAATTGGGCTTACTTTGGGAAATCTTGGCAAAAACTTAGCTGGGAAATCTTGGGAAAAAAGAGGAAAAAACACTGTTGTCCGTGGCTGCTGGTGGAGGAATTTTTATTAACCTATATATTAAGTTTATTTCTATTTGGCTTCCAAACCAGAGTAAAGTGGATTAGCTACTGTATCTTTTTGCTACCATCTGACAATTGCCAGAATTTTTTCAGGCCAGAAATAGTAGCCCAATACTTTTTTAAGGAAAGCTAATATTTGTCTACTTTCTGGCCACCAAAGTACAACAGAGCTGAATTTAAAATGCATATATGAAGTTCTATAAAAAAAAACTTAATTTTTTTCACTTAAAGGTTACTCACGTGGCATTTGCTCTGCACTGTAGCCATAGTTTTCCTTTCCACTGTGAGTCACAGTTTCCAAATGTTTACCTTTTTCTTTCTTCCATGAAATCTTTCTAGAGAATTAAAATACCTGATATTGGCAACCAAATCATTTATGATATATGAATGAAAAAAAAAGATACTCTCCTCAGGTTGTGAACCTTGCAGCTTATCAAACAAGGTTGATACTGTAGAACAAGGCTCCCTCCTCCCCCCATTTCTGGAATATTCAGCTAAATCCCTTAGATTTACGCAATTGCTCTAATTTGGAATAGAACACTTCAGGTGCAGTGATTCTCTGTTCTTGTGATTGAGGTTTGTACAAAACAAATATTGGTCAATGTCAGACTGCCAGTCATATCCTAGCTTTGTCAAATAAAAGGTAGCAAAACATTTTCCTTTCTGGAAAAGACTAGTTTTATTGAAACCTAAGGAAACAACCAATGAATGTGCTAGAATAGGAAATGTATTTCTTTGTCAGGATATGTATTTGTAAGGAGTTGGCAGAGGTTTAAGGAAAGGCTTAGCTGAATATGAGTTGCATAACTTTAGGGAAACCATTGTGCTCCTTCCTCTAGAAATCTGGAATTCACTTTGAAACATTGGTTGGAGTTATTATTGTGAACTTCCACCTACTTTTAATTGTATAACTTTAGGGAGGTTACTGCGTTCCTCCCTCTAGAAATCTGATGGGGAATCAATCCATATTGACACATTACTTGGAGTTGTTACTGTGAACTTCTACCTGAACTCCAATGTTCATATCTGTAAAAGGTAAATGTCACAAAATAGAACCATGTTGGAATCTGCAATTTAAAAAACGGTGATGTATATTATAATATTTGTATTTTGCCAGAATTATAAATAAGGCATTTAAACTGCATCCAAATTGAATGTCTTCAGTCAACTGATGGCTGTTTTTGCTATAGCAGAAAAGTCTTTAGAAAACTAGATCTAGCCCAACAGTACCAGCATTTACCGACTGATGATGCTAGAGCAGATATCCAGACTATAATCACCCATCATGGGGTATTCTGAATGGAGAATCTCCAATTAGTGTTCTCTGTAACCCCTGTAATATTCCACTGCTTCATAAAGTTTCTGCCTTCTGGAACTCAGCTATTCTGTCACACTTTGATGTTGCTTGATTATTGGATCAACAATGGAGAAAGTTTAATTGCTACTAAACTTCAGGAGGTTCTGCACCATTTTGACAATTGTGGAATTAATACCAACCAAGTGACATTTTTTAGAGTGAGTTGTCTAAAGAGTCATCCCTTTCAAATGCAGCCAGCTAAATTTACTGAAGAATTTAGAGCCAACAAGAGATGACTCTTATCATTCTTTGTGACCTTGAATGTCTATCACTTCAACCTAAAGGCCATTTCATGGAAGGGTTCTCCCTAACCAGATGGACTAAGAGAGGAGGGATGTTATGTATGATAAATGCAGGTTAGGCTTACTGCAACTCATCTAGTTCTGAAAAAGCTTTAGATGGACATGTCTATTTTATCAGCAATCTTAGCAATTTATTCATGAAGTATAGTTGGGCTGGAGTCTCTGTGTGTTACTTAAATTCTTGCATTACAATAATCCGTAAAAATACAGGTTGATTTGATTTTTCTCTTTCTTAGTTTTTTTAAAAAATAGTAGTTCCAAATGTTTATCTCAGTAAAAAAATGAAAAAGAAAAAGAATTATTAACCATAATTCTGGGATAAGTTTTCTTCCTTCCTTTGAGGGAAAAAAAAAGAAAGGTTTCAATGCACATGCCTTTAAAAACCAAAGCCATTGAAAATCTTCCACAAAGATGTGTTAAACATCCAGGATTCTTAATTGTGATGTCTTAATTAATAACAATGAACATTTCTTTCATTTTTAAAGTTGAAAACCTTAGAGCATTCTAACATATCATTTAGCTTTTATCTCTGCAAGTGATTAAAACTCATTTTGCTAATTTGGAAATAATTTGTTATCAAGCATTGCCTTTCAAGAGATTGTTTTCAAAGTTCTTAGAAAAGCACAGGATGTAACCTAATTTGCTTGGCAGTTGCGCTCAGTCACCACTTCCACCTGTCTCAATTTCAGATCTCTCTCTGTAACAGACATTCTATACTAAAAGCATGAAGCATCAGTGCAGTGAGCTACTTTGGTACACAGTGACCTCTTGTGGTATATGTATTGAGTATTAAATATGAAGGCTTTAAAAAAGATAGGGTGGTTACAAAACAGATGTTTTCTGAACCCCTGCATTGAAATTTCCATTTAGAGCATTTCTGAAAAGTATATTCTTTTCCACCATTTTTGAAGAGTTTTGGGTTTTTTTTGTGATTATGTAAGAAAACATAGCTGCTATCATCAAATATTTTATAATCAGCCAAATAAGGAGTGGTTATTCTTCTGTGATCGTAAGTTGTATTTACATTTTGGGGTGGGGATGAGAACCACAAGATGCAGGCCATTTTATGAATTGTCCTATTAAAGAAGCTACTTGCTTCATGGGGTTCCTGAAGCCATTTTATGTGGTCTCAGCATCTGCTTTAAGATTGAAAACATGTAGAAACTGTTTTTCAGACCCCCCACAAAATAATAAACTAAAACAGAATGGTTGTGAGATTTGGGAATTAAAAAAAATATTGTTGTGCGACCAAGAATCTGTACATAGTTCAACTGGGGAAGATGAGAGGGATATGCAATAAAATCGGTTTCTAGCATGGGCTGAAACTATCCAAAACCATATAAAACTCCTGTTTTAAATTTATTTTATATCTGTTGCTGATTTAAACATGTATCTAAATCAAAGATTAGTCTTTTTCCCCCTCTGTGTACGATTCTTTACAATTTCTCCTTATTTCTCTTTTGTTTCCCATCCTCTTTGCCTATGATGAACTTTTAAGAACTCAAAAGCTTGCTCACTACTGAGTAACTTTTAATTAGACTAATAATACTTCTCTAATTTTATGGCATTTGTCTTCTAGTCAATATGATTTTCAATGGCCACTGAAGCATGCAGGTTTATATCATGGCAAAAATTGTGTTCAGGATAAAAGGCAAATTTTAAAACTGGAACAGCTAAGGACAACTGTCTCAGTTTAGTTGGCAACCAGATGAAGGCAACATCATGAGACCAAAGCATGAAAAAGATTGCTGGGGCACATTTGTCCTGTAGTGAAAAAAGGCTCACAGACTCAAAAGTTTGAGGCCATCATACATTGGGAAACCATACAGATTTCATCTCATTGCAGTTTACTGGTATTATCATTTTCTATGTTGGGTGTTGGTTGGTTGTATTAATGTTAATTGTGATCTTAAGCAAATACAATATATGTTTTAGCATCAATGAATTAAAAATGATAATTGTCTTATTACCTTATCTCACTTTGATAGTTGGACTCTGGAAAAGTAAAAGGATAAATTTTAGAATATAGCAAACAAGTATGGCAACTTACTAGGAAAAAAAAATCTAACGTTTTCATAATGCTGATCTCTTTAAAAAAAGATTGATTCAGGATCTAATTCAATAATTTGCAGGCACAAGTATTCTTAATTATTTGGACAGACATAGTTGGGGGAGGTGGTTGTGGACCTATACTTTCACTGAAATGAAAGTGAATTATCATTGTGCAGGAACCAAGAACTTTCCATTCATAATTCATGTATCTAGCACCAAAGTGCTATTATTATTGTCTATTGTTGTCTATTATTAACAAAAAACCTACTCTGTAATGAAATTGTAAATATGAATTGCAATCTGATTCACCTACACATGGAGTGCCAGGTTTGCTGGATTCAGTACCCTACTGTCTCTACTTCCTCCCATATTGTTGTAATCCAATCATGGCTGTAAATGCCAGACAGTAGTACAAACTGACTCTCAAGTCCACTCCTCAACTTTGACTACCTGGAAGCTCACCCTTCCTTGCTGGCAAGCCATAATTTTTTTTTTCTTCAGGTGTTGCTGCTATCCCAGTGTAATATAGTGACTAGAACAGGGATCCCCAACCCCGGGCTGTGGCCCACTACCCAGCCATGTCCTGTTTGAAACTGGGCCACAATAGAGATGGGCAAGCGCAGGTGTGAAGCTCCACTCGCATGAGTGGTTGGCAAACATGCATGCCAAACCTCCACTTGTGTGAGTGGAGGGCCGTCCGCTCATGTGAGGGAAGCTTTGTGCGCATGTATTTTCCCGCCGCTCACGTGAATGGGGTTTCACATGCATGCTTGCCCATCTCTCCCATGGCTCAGTTTCGAATAGGCCACAGCCTGGTAACAGGTCACGGCCCGGGGGGTTGGGGACCACTGGAATAGAATCTGAAATAGGACTGAAAAGATTTGGTTTCCTTTCTATCTTCAATGATGGAAGCTTAGTATATCTTAATTCAACCTATTTCACAGGGCTGTTACTTTACAGAAAAACTGAAGGAAACAATTTTATTCAGATTGCCTTGAACTGTTGGAATAATGGCTTTATATCAAATAAACAAACAAAGAAATAACACATCTGAAGTAACTTATTCCAATTTATTGAAGGTTTGATGTGTAAACAATTACATGCATTTAAGTGTATTATTTTGCAAATGCTAATTATCTTTTTTTTTCCTTACAAGTATCCATAGCCTGATTTTATTTTGCAGAAAAAATAAAATCAGAGAAACATATTTTCATATAAACAAGCAGGGAATGTTTCTGGCATAAAATTAACAGATTTAGATTTGTCTATTTAAAATTAAAGTTTAAAATGCAAAGCCAGTTCCAGAAGGCCCACATACCTTTCCTTCTTTTGCAGCAACATATAATAAGGAGAATAATAAGGATCAGAAGGAGTAAAAGAGCAACTGACAACACAACAGCTAAAATTATAGTTCGGATTCGCCAATCTTCATTATCACATCCTACTAAATAAAAATTAAGCAATGTTAAACAGTACAATTAATTAGCATGAACATTTTGAAATGTTCCTAATTATTTTAATGAGTTCTATGAAGTCATTCTTAATTTATCTCAATTTTTAATTAGTAATGTTTCTTTGTGATTTTTGGAAATCCCAGATTATTCACCAATTTATTTTCTTTTTCATTAGTTTTATTTTTGTTATACTAGTTTCCAATTATGATTTGTAGTGAACAAATTAATCATTACTAATTCCTGGTTTTAGACATCTCAAGAAACTGAACTGCATAATGTAACAAAGGTTAATGGGGCTGCACATGAATGCACTTTGATTTGAGTAACCTGAAATACTTTGCCTAAAAAGCTTCTTTGAAATCTTTTTATGCTTTTTACAGTGGTATTTTTAATTGTGAATAATAGGTTTCTTTGAACCTTGGCTTTTGTCCTTTTTTAGGGAACATGCATTTTCCTGTGAGCTAATTCATCTTTCTCTATTTAAAAAAATCTGCTGCATCCATATTGTTTTCTGGGTTTAATTACTGTACATGATTTTTAGCATTTCATTTGTTTTCCTTGGGCTTGGCAAATCACCCAGAAAAAGTGTTGATAGCAGCCATATCAATTTGATAAATAAATACTGACAGCATGTGAATTTTCTACATTGGAGCTGACATGTCTCCACTTCAACTTAATCATTAGAAAGACTGTATATTCTCCAGCCTTCAGTATATATGCATCTTTGGAGCAAAATTGGCCTGTTATTGCAGAATGATGTCCCTCCATAATTGAATGATGTTCCTCCATAATCAGTTAAGTATGTCATTCTTACACTTAATGGCATTTGGTTTTCTTCCATTCTGAGCTGCAGGATCCAGTGAATAAAAAAGTCAGTATGGCAGCTCCACAGTCAAAGCCCTGTCCTTTTTATATATGTGGCATGTATGTGGCATGTGTGGAGCTTCAGTTGTATTAGTCATCTTGACTTTCCTCTCCCACACAAATACACATACACATACACACACTCTATTGTCATTTCTGATTCTGAAATCTGTCATGCAAATTGTAAATTGAAGAATATGTACAGTATATACAAAACAATGTATTACTCTCCTCAAAACCACTGTAATGATAAATATTTATTTAGTATTATACTAAATATTTAGCAAACATGCCAACCATATGTGGGAGAAAAATAATATTCTACCTGTTCCTTATTGTTTCTGAAGAATGTATTACACAGAGCAAACAAACTGAAACAGCTTGATGACTCTGGAAGGGAAGGAGACAAATAATAGAAACCAAATGTCTGCCTTTTCTCTCTGGTGTGAAAAAGAAATCCTATATGGGTACCATAAAAGACATTGCTTATGTTAAAGAGTGCTACTATCAGTAAAAGAGGATGGACTTTGAACTTTTTACAAATTAGAATTTAAAGAAACTGGGTCAGACCATAGTAAGGTCACTGCATGTTGTTATTAGATGGTACATTTGGGCTGTAAAGGTCACTGTAAGCACTGTGTTGCTTATTAAAAAATCATTTCTACATAATATTTCCAAGGATTGAGAACCTATAACCTTGCTTAAGTTTGGGACTGTTTTGCATTCTTTTGGCCAGGAGACTAGTGATCACATGTCAATAAAAGAGCCTTTGTTGATCTATCTCCAAATACTTTCTTTATTTAAAGGGAACATGTTTGCAACAATACATGCTACTCCAAAAGACAAACATTTTTTATTCCATGATGATGAAACTTGGTATTTTAACCCCATACCGGTACTTACAACCGCAACTTACAACCACAATTGAGCCGAAATTTCTGTTGCTGAGCAAGACAGTTGTTAAGTGAATTTGCCCCATTTTACAACCTTTCTTGCCACACTTGTTAAATGAATCACCACAGTTGTTAAGTGAATCTGGCTTCCTCATTGATTTTACTTGGCAGAAGGTCACTATCACATGATCATGGGACACCGCAACCATCATAAATATGAACCAGTTGCCAAGCATCCAAATTTTGATCATGTGACCACAGGGATGCTGCAATGGTCATAAGTATGAAAAGGGGTCATTAGTCATTTTTTTCAGTGCCATTGTAATTTCAAACAGTCATTAAATGAAAGGTTGAAAGTTGAGGACTAACTGTGCAGGTGTCCTTGACTAAAACAATGATTGAATGACCAAAATTTCCATTGCTAAGTGAGGCAGTTGTTAAGTGAGTTGCACTTCATTTTATGACCTTTTTGCCACTGTTGTTAAGTGAAGCATGCAGTATTAAGAAAATCTGGCTTTCCTATTGACTTTGCTTGTCAGAAGCCAGCTGGGAAGGTTATAAATGATGATCACAGGACTCCAGGACAGTGCAACTGTCATAAATACATGCCAGTTGTCAAATGCCCGAATTTTGATCTTGTGACCATGGGGATACTGCAACAGTTATAAGTGTAAAAACTGGTCCTAACTCACTTTTTTCAGTGCAGTTGTAACTTCGAATGGTCACTAAATAAATGGTTGTAAGTCAAGGACTATCTGTAAAGCAATCCATTGGACTGACTTTTTACTCTAAATAACCCAACTCTCAACGAATTGTGAAAAGCACTTAAAAACATGAGTCTATTAGCCCACCTGGTTTGCTTGCCGAAGACTGTGGCTGCTAGGAAGTAAGAATTAGGAATATGAAGCACTAACTGTTCCAAAATTGGAACAGCAGTGTACTGAAGCTGTATACCATCACTTTATTTACTTAACTTATATTATGAGAAATGCTGAACTAGAAGAAATGAAAAGTGGAATTAAAAATACTGGGAGAAATTTCAGCAGTTCTTAATATGCTGACAATATCACTTTGAAGGATAGAAGAGATGGAATACTTGTGGAATTATCTTGTTGAAGATGAAAGAGTACAATAGTCCATCTGTTGCTCTGTATTAAAGGAACTAAGATTGTATTAGTAGGTTACAGCAAATCAATAAATTAGGGAAGAAGAAGTTGAAGTAGTCTACTACTTTTCACGAGAACATTTCCTCATGACTGAGATAAAAATGAGTCAGTTACACTTTCAGATAAAAAAATCTGAATTTCATATCTTATTCAAAAGATGCCCTTACACTGTGGTCAAAAATGAACATGGAGGCTGCCATTGGCAAGACCAATAAAAATAGAGTTATTCTCCCTTTATCCTTTTTGCATGGTGGCATTTTACCACACTGACCCAAACCTCTTATTACTGTATATTGCCAAAATGATAATAGGAGCATCTTCAAGATCAATCTTTATCAAACTAGTCCCCTCCTAATGCTAGATAAAAATTCCTATCATCCACAGTTGTTTCTATGGTAATTGGAGATGATGAGAACTATTGTCTCACAAATTTGGGAGGCAACAGAGTGGAGAAGACAATTCCAGGGTTAATTTCACAGCTCACACAGATAAATTGATGCATACAGTATCTGATGAGGCTCATAATCCATGAACCTGATAGCACTGGGTAAACCAAATTCTATATTTTTTATGGGTATACATTAAGAGTGCATTAAATATTTCAACATACACGAACTGCACTGATTCACTTACTTGGTAAAGGTTCATTCACAGTCACAATCATTGCTGCAGACTAAGATTTAAAGAATGCATCTATGTCAGCTAAACAAGTCACAAGGCTATTGGCTCATGGGGTCATAGTTAAGATACTCTCTTCATTGTATAAGCCATTTGATACCTTATTGTAGTTGGAAACATTCACAGAATAAACTAATAAATGATTGTTTTCTATCCAGGAAATGTGTGGAGGAGGAGATCATCCAAGGGATTCACAGACTATTTCAATTGTTTGGTTGTTTTTCATTATGAAGTTGGTATTTTTGATATCTTTGAACTGTTTGGGTAAACATAATTTTCTTCATTCTTCTTTACATTTTATTTTTATGGTCTCAAATTTAAATTATTATTCTCAAAAATATTGATGCATTTTAAAGCCAAATAAGAAAAAAAAAAACATTTTTAAAAAGTGAAGTTTAATTTAAATTCAGCATTGGAAAAGGTACCTATAGAAAGCAGGGGTGAAATCCAGCAGCTTCTGACAGGTTCTGGGGAACCGGTAGCGGAAATTTTGAGCAGTTTCGGAGAACTGGTAAATGCAACCTCTGGCTGACCCCAGAGTGGGGTAGGAATGGATATTTTACAATATCCTTCCCCCAGGAACAGGAAGGAATGGGGAATGGAGTGGATGGGAATGGAGATTTTGCAGTATCCTGCCACACCCACCAAGCCACATCACACCTACCAAGCCATACCACGCCCACCAAGCCACGGCCACAGAACCGGTAGTAAAAAAATTTGGATTTCACCACTGATAGAAGGAATGGGTTTTTTTCTGGTGTGTTAAGATAAAGATGCATTTTCCATATTAATGTACCTTTAATTATAATTATTGAGGATTTTTTATCATAAAGATGCATCCTTCCAGCCTATAGAACTAAATAAGGATTTTTAAGGCACTTTTAAATAATTACCTATTAAATTTATTAAGTCTTATTAAGACAAGATAAAAACATATTTTCTTTGAGGGGAATAAATGAGACTTTCCTATTTAAAATCCAAAATGAATTTTCAGGGTCCCTTATGAGCTAGCCCCATACTGTATATTCTCTATAGGTAGTTAGAGACTCATGACCACAATGGAGCCTTGCAATTATGGCTATAAATCATAATGATTGTAAAATGAGTCATCATGAAACCACCTGATTTTATAACCTTTTTTGCAGCGGGCAGTTGTAAAGCAAATCCATTTTTTGGTATGGCCTGATTTTTGCCAGAAACTGGAAGTGAATGCCAACTTCTGGCAAAAGTGTCATAAATCACAGCCTTGTGATTTCATAACCTCAAAACCAGGTCATAAAGTAACTTTTTTGGGTGGAAGGGGTCCTTCATAACCCAAAAGGGTTGGTAAGTGATCTGACATAATTTAAGTTCTATCTATGTTTCTTCTCCACACTGCTTCTTCATTCCCAGTAGCATAACTATCAGCTCCTCGTCTAGCAGCATATCAGTATTTTGTCTTGCCCTTGTACGGTTTTGAACAGCAAATAATGCACAGTATATATACAGACTAAAAAGAGAATATAAGTTACAGATATGTGCTTCCATCCACAAGCCCTCCCACAATAACAAGTCTCAGTTTTCCTAAACTTCATGGCCTTTTGTTCACATAGATATAAAATTCTGTGAACGGAATTTTATATCCATGCAAGTCAGTTTAGTTCACAGAAGTTCTGCCATCTTCCCCTCAAAAATGTTGCAGTTAAAGATGCCACAAAATCTTCTTCTGATTTTACAGAAGAAAATAAAGAAAAAATAGGGGGAAAACCAATTTAAAACAATTAATGAACATTTTTTGCAATAAGCCTAATTTTTTTTAAAAAAACAAGCTAAACGAATAATCATGGAAAGAAATACTTACTTTGTACAGAAAGAAATGCATATCTATTGTCATTATTGTTTTGGAGGCTACACCTGATTTGTCCAGAATCTGTCAGCTGAACATTATGGATCATCAGCTCTGAAGTAAACCTGCTATTACTTGTGTTAGAACCTTTCTGAGTATATCGCTCATCTGTAACAATGGTTTCTCCAGAACTCAATACGGACAGTTTAGGATTTCCATTGAAAAGCCATATCAGAATTTTCCACCCATCTGATACTGTGCAGCTAAATCGAGCCACTGAACCTACAACAACTGTTAAATTTTGAGGGCCTTCTACGATGGCATAGCCAAAGCCAGGATCTGTAAAGCAATCAAACAGGAATCAAAACTATACCAACATCAATATCAGTAAAAGTATTTTCTGCTAATATTGCTAGACTTGAACAAGAAAGATAGGAGTTGATAACAGTTATAGGATCAAGTTATAATATCTAAAATGTATGTGAAAACTGAAGAATACCAGTAGTTACAGTTTTATTTGAACAAACAAAATGGAACAGACATTGATTTAATGTAATAAGTAATACAGTGATAATATAGAGTGAAGACAGATGATGTACATGAAATGTGAAAGATTTTCTTAGCCATGTTAGTAATAAAAACAAGCAATCATTTCTCTTTGCCAATTTGGCCTGGTCTTCAGGATAATAAAAATCTGGTTGCAGTATGATTAACTAAGGCCGAACATTTACAGGGCAAAGTACATATCACATGGAAATATGTTCCACAGTGACCTTTTGTCACTTTCATAAAAAAAGACGAAGTTGCTTGGATTTGAAAGTCCTGGTGTTATTTTTTTTTACACACACACACACGCACACGCACACACACAAATATACAAACACTCACAAACCCATATGGTTTGGGAACAGTTTAATTTTAGGGAAATTATTGGCAAAAGTTTATTTCAAAGCATAAGGTCTTATCTGGTAAGGTTTTCATATCATGAAAGCATTTTGATGGCTGCTCCCAGGATATTTAGTTTACTTCTTCATATTCTTAGTTTATTAAAGAGGAGATTGGATGCTCCCTACCCCCTTTCTTGTTTGGTCCCATTTACAAACCAAAGTGCAGTGAGCTTGACCTACCCTTAAACAAGCCACTATTATCTCCGAATACTCACCCAATGATAATCTTCCAGAACAGATAACACTGTTCTGTTTATGGTTATTTAAAGGAGTGTATTCTGCTTTAAATAACAATAACATACCATTTAGACTGGTAACATGGGCACTCTCACAGCCTAACCTACCTCACTTCCTTGTCAAATGTACAATTTTAAGATTGCCTGGAGGTGTCCCATCCAAATACTCTGCTGAGGGTGCTTATTAACAGTGTCCTGTTTAAGAATTAAGACTGGGAACATGGCACTCTCATAGCCTACCATCACTTCATAGCCTATCATCACTTCCCTGTCAAGCATACAATTCTGGCATCGCCTGGTGGTGTCCCATGCAATACTCTGTTTGGGGATACTAGTTTACAGTGTAAACTATATGAAGAGCGCTCTCAGGCTTCCCACAAAGTGGTAAGAGAAGAGTATCTGGGCATGTGCAGAGCGTTTCCAGGCTTAAGACACAGCTGAAACAGAAGAGTTCATCTGGGAATATGCAGAATGCTTCCAGCCTTCGGGCAAAGCATGCAAAGAAGACTGCCTCTGGGAATATGCAGAGCACTCCCAGATTTTGGGCAAAACAGGAAGAAAATAGTGCCTCTGGGCATATGCAGAGCACACCTGGGCTTCAGGAAAAGCGGGAACAGGAGAGTGTCTTTGTGCATATTCCCAGAGGCACTCTTATCTTCATGCTTTGCTCAAAGCCTGGGAGCGTTCTGCAGATTCCCAGAGGCACTCTTCATGCTTTTTCTGAAGTCTGGGAACGCTCTGCGTATGTCCAGAGTCACTCTTCTCTTCTCCCTTTGCACATAGTCTGAGAGTGTTCTGAACATGCCCAAAGGCAATCTTCTGTTCCTGCTTTGCCTGAAGCCTGGGAGTGCTCTTTATATGCCATGGGGCACTCCTTCCGCTTTGCCCAAAGCCTGGGACCACTTTGCGTATTCTGAGACACACTTTACCTGAACACTAAAAGCACTCTGCACATGCCCAAAGGCACTCTTCTCTTCCTGCTTTGCCCGAAGCCTGGGAACGCTCTGCATATACACAGACAAACTCTATGTCATCTGGGGATATGTATCTCCAGAGGCACTCTTCTCTTCTTCCCTTTGTAAAAAGTCTGAGAGCGCTCTGCACATGCCTAGCGGCATTCTTCTCTTCCTGCATTACCTGAAGCCTCAAAGCAGTCTACATATGCCCATAAGCACTTTTATCTTCCCACTTTCCTACAAATTGGGGGGGGAGGGGGGG
>JANHFK010010819.1:41454-52141 GCA_036250565.1 Sibynophis collaris | reverse complement strand
CGCACTCTTTGCGAGCTGTTAAATGTGTTTTCACACAAGCAGGCTTTAAAAACGTGTCAGAGCCCCTGGCCCGGGATTTGTTGATGCGGGAAGAAGAATGAGGAAGAAGTTTGTAAAGGCGGTCTCCGGGATGCGCGCCACAGCGGAAAGCCGCAAAGGGTCACCTGCGAAGGGACAGCGAACCGGTTGGCTGCTGGCCTCTAGATCCCAGATTTGGGCAGGGTATGGGTAGTCCTTGACTTACAACGGTTCATTTAGCGACCGCTCAAAGTTACGACGGCACCGTAAAAAAGTGACTTTTTTTTTTAAACACTTGTGACCGTTGATTGTGTGACCCCAAGCTCACACAATCAAAACTCAGACTCAAAACTGACACACTGTATATAATTTGAAAGATGGTTTTATGTTTGTTTTTGTGTAAACATAAAAAATCCTTTAAAAACAAAAACTCAGACTCTTGGCAACTGGCTCTCCTGGGATCAAGTGATCAACTTTTGCAATCTTTTGGCCAGCAAGGTCAATGGGCGAAGCCACTTAACAGCTGAAGTGGTTCCCTTAACAACCGTGGCAAAGAAAGGTCGTAAAATGGGGCAAAACCTGTGTAACAAATGTCTCACTTAGCAACAGAAATTTTGGGCTCAGTTTTGTGGTCATGAGTCAGGGACTACGTCTACTGGTAGTCCTTGACTTACAACCATTCATTTACTAACCATTCAAAGTTACGACGGCACTTAAAAAAAAGGGACATAAGACCGTTTTTCACACTTACGACCGTCGCAGCATCCCCAGCTGGTTCCCATTTATGACGGCGGCAGTGTCACGCGGTCCCCTTTTGCGACCTTCTGACCAGTGGGGAAGCCAGATTCACTTAACAACCCCGTGACTAACTTAACACCTGCCCCGATTCACTTAACAACCATGGCAAGAAAAGCCATAAAATGGGGGGGGGAGGAGAAGGGGGAAATTCGCTTAACAAATGCCTCACTTAGCGACAGAATTTTGAGCTCCCTTGCGGTCGTAAATCGAGGACCCCTCTGTATTCTGGCTCTGCCCCCACTGCCTACCTCCAAGCGCTTGGATGGAAGGAACGTCGCATCCCCTTTTCAACCTGTCTGCATTTTCTCTCTGTGCAGCAACAAGGAGTGAGTAAGAAGGGGGATTGTAGGGGGAGAGGGGCCTTAGAGTGGCCCTTTCCAGCTTTATTTCAGCCTTTCAGCTTTATTTATTTTTATTCCGGGCCCTGGAAATGGGGAGGGGCTCTCGGCTGCTCCTTTTAATCGTCTTTTCAAGGTTGCCCAAGCGATGTTCTGATCTATGCAAATCCAAAGAGGCTGAAGCGAACGTGGATGTCTGTGCAAATAGGCGTGAAGGAGATCGGAGTGCCAGAAAATCAACCGAGATTTATGGTTGGGCTTGTCGGTGTTGTTATTTATGCACCTTCCACCAGGTAGTCCTGACAGCCCTTGGTTGATTCTGATTATCGGATCTTTTCCAAGGATGTCGGGCGGCTAAAGACACCCGCCGTCATAGATGCCGCTTTGAATCGTGCAACTTTTGTGTAATCGACGTTTTGAGATTCCGATTGCGTTAAAATGGTTTTCCATAATTATGGGTGGGGGGTTTTTTTTGGGGGGGGGAAGCAAAATACCCGTTTCCTCCCCCTCATCAAAGCATCACGGATAAAATTCCATCTCTTCGGTCGTTAGGAGTAAAGAATGACTTGATGGCACGTAATTAGTCAGTCGGTCAATCAATCAAATCGGTCCCGGGGAATTGCTGGCAATTTTAGCTTTAATTTGAACCACTGAGTCTTATTAAAATGTCCCTTGTATGAACAGTTACTGTCTCTGTACTCGGCTGTTAGCAGATTGCCACTGGTGAATGGCCCGGGCAAGGAACACACACACATGCTGACACACATGTGTCATTCGAGACACACATGGAAGTGCACACAGGCCTGGGAGGACCCATAATCCTTTCCCAAGGAGAGTTCTAAGTTTGTCCCAGTTTTTAAATCAGGGCTGGGCGAATGACGGTGAATTAAATCATTATGGCATCCAGTTGATGAGGTTCCCCAGCTAGCAAACTATTAAGGAATTCTGGGAGTCAAAGCCCACCCATCTTAAAGCATGCTGGCTGGGGGACTCTGGGAGTCGAAGTCCACCCGTCTTAAAGCATGCTGGCTGGGGGATTCTGGGAGTTGAATCTATGCATCTTTTTTTAATATAGTTTTTTTATTAATTTATAATATAATATACAAAGAGAATACAAAAGTAAATATTAGGGAAATTAGGGAAGGAAAAAGGGAAGTGGAAGAACTTCCAACGGTGCGATAAAATAAGACATTAACATCTACCCTCAACTTTTTACTGTTTCATAATAATATAAACTAGCCATTTCTATAACAACAAATCCATCTAATCGGTAAAACCCAAAATCAACGTTTTATTTTTCTCTGACCTCAAGCACAAAGTCCAAAAGTGATTTCCAAGTAGAAACAAAGGTATTTGTGTGTTTTTTTTTTCTTTAATGAAAACAGCCAATTTAGCCATCTCTGTTGCAGTTGACTCTATGCATCTTAAAACATGTTAGCTGAGGAATTCTGAGAGTTGAATCCATCTATTGTAACACCTGCTGGCTGGGGAATTCTGGGAGTTGAAGTCCAGGCATCTTAAAGTTATCAAGAAACACTTCTGTGCAAGATGTACCCTGAATTAAAGTTACAGCTGAAAGTTAACTGCAAAAGTGAATCAGATATGGCGAGAATCATATTGACACGAATACATTAGTGGTGGGATTCAATTTTTTTTACTACCGGTTCTGTGGGCGTGGCTTGGTGTGTGTAGCAGGGGAAGGATACTGCAAAATCCCCATTCCCACCCCACTCCAGGGGAAGGATACTGTAAAATCTCCATTCCACTCCAGGGGAAGGTTACTGCAAAATCTCCATTCCCACCCCACTCCAGGGGAAGGATACTGCAAAATCCCCATTTCTTCCCGATCAGCTGGGACTCGGGAGGCAGAGACTAGATGGGGGCGGGGCCAGCCAGAGGTGGTATTTACCGGTTCTCCGAACTACTCAAAATTTCTGCTACTGGCTGGTTTGCCAGAACTGGTCAGAACCTGCTGAAACCCACCTCTGGAATACATCCAAACAAAGCAGTTTCTATTTTGCCCACCTCCTTAGACTCTCAATCGTAATTCAGCCACTGGAAAAAAATCTGAGTAATCAAGTTAGCGAACAAGCCAGTAGGATTTAGAAGCTGGCAGCATGGCCCTTTAATCTCCGTTCTCTGTATGTGGCTTAAAAAGCAGGAAGAAAAGCAGCGACGCTTTGAATCACACGGAGGGATTTCTGTACCTAACCATGGGTGATTCAAGCAGGTGTCTATTTTAAACTAACATCCGATGTAAAACAACTTAGGAGCAAAACCAGAGCCAATCTGCAAACTTGAACACGTGTGCGTTGAAGACAGTCACGCCATCCGAAGGAGAATGTGCATTTTTTTAAAAATCCAGATTAATAAATTGATGCACAGTTTAAATGAACAAGCCGTGGTTTATTTTGCAAACCGAATCCATTCAGATGATGCTGAGTGAGATGCCTTAATTCTATGGAGGAAAGGTAAAAAAACCCACCACAGTTTTCAGGGAATGCAAAATCCATCCAGCCACAGATGATATCCTGAAAAACGTTTGCTCGTCCTTGGCCAAATACCTGTTTTGACTCTATTTTGGGGAAGGTGGGTCCCTGAAGAAGCCCTGCATGTATTGGCAAAAATCTGCATTTTAAGCAGTACACAGGAGTTTTAATGAAGGAAAATCCACTTGCAAGACTATATATATATAATACAGAAAACCTCTAGGTGGATTGGGTTTTTTTTCTTAATAATGCGCAAATATAGTTGATGGAGTGAAGCCACTCTGGTACATCAATGCGACACTTATCATATATCTGTGCCCATTTCTGCCTCTCTCCAGAGAAGCTTATGTTTAGCACTGTGATTCATCAATTAGGATGTGTTTGTGCCTCGAAAAAAAAAATCCACATTAAATCCCCAAACAACCAACTCTACCAATACTCCAAGCAGCTTCCCATGGTGGACTCAAAGGCCAAATGGATAACACTAAATACAGATAGTCCTCGCCTTAACGATGACAGTTCAGCTCAACATTTCTGCTGCTAAGCGAGACAGTTACTGTGAATTTTGCCCCATTTTACGACCCTGTGTGCCACCGTTGTTAAGTGCAGCGCCGCAGTTGTTAAGTTAGTATCACGGTTATTAAGCAGACCTGGTTTCCCCATTTGATTTGCCTTTTCAGAAGGTCGGAAAAGGGGAACACGTGACCCCGGGACCGTCGTAAATACGAGACAGTTGTCAAGTATCTGAATCTTCGAGAAAATGACAGATTTGCAGAGATTGATATATAAGATAGAGAGAGTGTGTGTGTGTGAGTATGATGTGTGTGTGAGAGAGAGACAGAGACAAAGACAGAGAGACCAAGAGTTGAAATAAACCCCAAATTAACTTTATTCCCTAAATAAATATCTAATATGGTGGATCATCCCTTTAGAATTTATCACAGTCCTGAAAAGCGGTATCTTCTTTGTAATGTCACGTTTTGGTGGTCACTAAATAAAGAGATGGAAGGCGGGGAATGATGGAATATTGTTGTTGGTGTTCAGTCACTAAGTCATGCCTGACTCTTTGTGACCTGATGGACCATGGCACACTCTCTTCTTCACTGTCTCCTGGAATTTGCCCAAATTCATGTTCATTGTGTCGATGACACTATCTAAATATCTCATGCTCTATTGTCCCCTTCTCCTTTTGCCTTCCTTTTTTCCCCAACATCAGGTCTTTTCCAATGAATCCTCACTTCTCATCAAGTGACCAAAGTATTTGAGCTTCAGTTTCAATTTCTGTTCTTCCAAAGAACAATCAGGGTTGATTTCCTTTAGAATTGACTGATTTGACCTCCTTGCAGTCCAAGGAACTCTTCAAGAGTCTTCTCCAGCACCATATTTCAAAAGCATCAATTCTTCAACATTCTGCCTTCCTTATAGCCCAACTCTCATACTGGGAAAGTTTTGACTATGGTTTTATAGCTATGCCATAGATTTCCTCCCAAGGAGGAAAGCATCTTTTAATTTCATGGCTGCCGTCACTTTCTGCAGAAATCTTAGAGCCCAAGAAAATCTGTCACGGTTTCCATTTCAATGGAATATAGACTGTAATAATATGTAAAACATGTGAATAAATAGTTTCTGCTCCTCTAATAATTGTTGGAATTTTAGTGCAGGATTATATTTGCCTGTCCATTAATGACAGATACTATTAATTAAATCAACATATTGTATATAGAATGAGTTTAGTTTAACATTTCATTTCTAGAAACACATTTTTCATACTTGGGAGTATATGGAATGCTATGGGGCTTCATTTGATTGAAGGTATATATCAATTTCTGAGCTGCCCTTTGCTGCTGTATTTCCTAAAAATAATAACAAAAAAACCCTAGATATATTATTACAGTAATTTAACAAGTTAGTGCTATTTCCATCCAAGTACATCCATCCTTTTTAATATTGTGATGAGACAATGTGATTTAACTACCATATTTTTTCGGAGTATAAGACGCACCTTAGTTTTGGGGGAGGAAAATAAGAAAAAAAAAATTCTGCCTCCCGCTACCAGTATCCATCGGTATTCATCTGACTAGCATCCTGTCAGTGTGTGAGAGAGTTGAGGGCTGTTTGGAAACTGAAATAGTATTTGCTGTGTGAGCAACAAGGAAGGAGACAGCAAGGAGCCTGGGCATAGCCACTTAGCTCAACTGTTCTGTACTAAAGCTGCATGCTGTGCTAATCTCTGAAATTAAAACGGAAAGTCCTCTCCTCTGCTTGTGTTTTGCTTTTATTTACTACCACTTTGGAAAACCTGCTTTTGATGCTGTATATTTACTTCATGTGCTATATTATATATAGAGATAAGCTATTGAATCCTGCTGGATCAATTACTTGTGTGTGCTTTCTGGATGTGATTGCTACTGCAAACTCTGACAGTCCTTGCAGCAAATAGCGAACAGCCAAGTCAGCTTCAGCACATTATTGCAGCCCGATTCAGCACAAGCAGCTGATTGGCGGTTGGATTGGCCTCCCGGAATCAGCTGTTCCAGACTGCAGGGATTGCCACAGACCATCACCTCCTCTGTGCCTCACATTTTTGCCTACATTCGGTGTATAAGACACCAAAATTTTCACCCTCTTTTGAGGGGGGGAACAGTGTGTCTTAAATACGGTAAATTCATGTTGTAAAACTTACAACATCATAAGTAACTGAATAGAAAACAAATTAAATCAACTGCCCAGTGTACAAGAATGTGCAGGGAAACCCCGAAATATTTTCACTGATTGGCTTTATTCTGTTGAAGGAAAAGTATTGATCTTTCTGATCAATTTAGATATTGAAATGTGTTTTCCATGTCCTTCCATGAATGGAGTCCAGGATAGCTGCTGTTCTCCATACAACTTTCCCTCCCCTGCAAAAAAGGGAAAAAAAATCTCCTGAAATTAAATTATGTAATTTAGGTAAAACAAAGAGACCAATGAGATCTCTCACCTGGCGAATCAATTCTTCCCTGTCATTTTATAATCAATTGAAAAACAACACTCTTTCCTCTGGCATGACCATGAATTTTATAATTTTTCCACTGTTTTTCAGATCCATCTTCATTATTTATTGACTAACGCAGCAAATGAGATCTTGCATGTATTCATAAATGAATACACATATGAATACACCCTTTCAGATCTAGACCCAAGCTAAAACCTCTTTATTGCGACAATTTTTTTCAGTAACCCTGATTCACACATTCAAGCCATTGATCAATAAATACTAAGAAATCAAGTAATATTTAAGTATACATGAACCATTCCGTGATTAATGCTGGCAATGATTATTATTATCTCCCAGTTTGCATATTGGTTGACAAGCATGTATTCCAGGCGATACCTGTCATCCTCGCTTAGTGACTTTTCAAAGTTATGACAGTCCACCCTTCCCCCGAAAAGGTATTTTTCAAAATTTCAAAGTTTCAATCACACACACACACACACACACACACACTCATGTGACCGCATTTTGGGTGCTTTGTAACTAGCTCACCTTTATGGCCAGTTGCAGTGTTCTGCCATCACATGATGTGATTTACAATATTTTTTTGCCAGAAACAAGCCTTTTTGGCTGATTTCTGGCAAAATACGTCCATAGGAATGCATTCGTTTTATCATCACTGCAAAATCATAAAATCATAAAATTGAGTCAGCCATGTGGCTGCCTTAACTTACAACTTACAACAGGAATTTCAGACTCCATTAAAGTCATAAGTCAAGTACTTGCCAGATAACACAGTGTTTCTCAACCTTAGCAATTGCAATAGCACTTAGACTTATATACCACTTCACAGTGCTTTTACAGCCCTCTCTAAGTGGTTTACAGAATCAGGATATTGTCCCCAACAATCTGGCTCCTCATTTTACTGACCTTGGAAGGATGGAAGACTGAGTCAACCTTGAGCCAGTCAGGATTGAACTGCTGGCAGTGGGCAGAATTAGCTTGCAATACTGCATTCTAACCATCGCCCCACTACGGTTCAGTGGTTGGCAACTTTAAGATGTCTGGACTTTGACTCCCATAATACCCCTTGCTGGAGACGTCTGGGAGTCACATTCCTCCCAACTTACAATTGCTAAAGTTGAGAAATACTGATATAACAATTAAGGTTGTCCTGTCAAGAGTTTTTCATTTCCTTCGCCCATGCAGACAAAGATCATCTTTTCATTTTGTAAAAGAACACTGGAGGCTCATGAGGTCTTTGTAATATTAGTTCTGATTACAAATTAGCATGCTGTTGTGGTTGAAACAAGATACTCTTTCAGAAGCCAAAAAACACTGGTACTTGTGCAAATTCCCCAAACTATAATGCAGAACCGCCCTCATTGTCCTTCCTTCAAAAATCTGAAGGATGCGATACATTTCCAAGGTTGAAGAGAAGTGAAGGACCATTTTGCTTAGGGTCCCTAGCCACCTATTAGTTGTTCCATGGTCAACCCTCTCACAGTCATCAAGACAATCGGTCGCAAAACACAATTATCTAGAACAATTAACCAGACAAGCGACATAATAAATAACAAGACACATAACAACTCAGCGCATGTTGTGCTAAACACATTTTGAGGGCAATTGTTTCTCAGGGGATCTTTCCATAATCTATCATCCGTTCTCATTAAGGAATAATATAAAGAACAAGGACATCTTTTAACAGTCATCAGTTGATTTGAGCAGGCTTTCAAGAATGGATTTAGTGGAGCAAAAGATGAAATAGTCAACCTTAAAAAGCCATTCCTGAATTAAAAAATTTTATGGGGCTTTGGGGCAAAAAGTCATGAATCCATTCACACATAAAAAGAAACGCTGATAAGAGAAATGGCAATAATAAGAGAAAGCAGGAAAAAAGTTTTTCAGTGAAAAATAATTTAATAAAGTACACCTAACATGCAGGACTTCAGTTTGGCCTCTTCCTGCTCCTATATCATTATTCTACTCCCTGAATGCAATTATGTGGATCATTTTTCCTTATTTTAAGACTGGAATGATATTGTCTGCATTTCAGAAAATACATACTAGTCCTTTTCTCATGCTGTCCTCAGAATACAGTAGCATCTAATGATATTCCTGCCATATATACTGTATATATCTGTCAACTGATTGTGTTTCATGATCAAGTGATAAAATCTGGGGTGGATAAAAACTTTATAGCTGCAAAAGCTGGAGTTTTCTGTGCAACCTGTACTTGTTTGCTTATTAAAAGCACACGCTAGCTGGTTTCATATGCAGGTGGTCCTCGACTCACAACAGTTCATTTAGCGACAGTTCAGAGTTACACCACTGAAAAAAAGCAGTGACTTATGATAGTTTTTCACAATCATCCCCATGATCATGTGATCAAAATTGGCAACCGTTTCATATTTATGACTGCTGTGGTGTCCTGGGGTCATGTGATCCCCTTTTGTGACCTTCTGACAAGCCAAGTCAATGGGGAAGCCAGTTTTACTTAACAACCAGGTTACGAACTTAACAACTGCAGGGATTCACTTAACAACTGAGGCAAGAAAGGTCTCACTTAACAAATGTCTCATTTAACAACCAAAATCTTGGACTCCATTGTGGTCTCTAGTCAAGGACTACCTGTATCACATTATGTCATATTGTGGTTTTATTTCATTTTGATTTAGAGTAATTTAGATTGTAGCTTCTTTCCTAATCCACAGACAGGTAATGTATTTATATTCCTGCACCTTCCTACCTCAGGCAACTTAATCACAAATTCTGTATTTGGACATTACTAGATGGACATGGGAATCAAACTGACTGCATAAGGACAAATAGAAGATGGAGAAGTACAATCCCATTAGACAAGACACTCCCAGGTGCAGATAATGGAATAGGCCATGAGTTATTGGTATGAAGAATATGAGTTAAACATAGAAAATTAAAGATAGTAGCTCTGCCAGCAAGATATAATCATGAGAGCATACAGTCAGAATTAAAGATCAATGTATGGAACAGTTTCAGTATATTTATCTTACGAGAAAGAGAACCTAAGATATAAATCAAAATAATGTTTCCAAGCTGAAGGCAACTCTTAGTGTTTTTATCAACTTGTCTATGTAATTTTGGGGCAATGTTCTAGAAGTGGCTTGGCTTGTTTATTATATTCTGACTATGAAGAAAACCTTGCAGCGGGAGGAAAATATTTGCTTCCATAGATCAGGGAGCTCATACAAATAATCTAGAGGCTGTATTTATTATTTGGGGAGAGGAGAATTTATCTTGGTGGATGGTGTCTACTTAGCTCATCATACTTTTCTAAATGCTACCAGAAGCTCGAGAGAAAAAGAGCCAGGGAGAACAAGAAGCATAAACTTAAATCTGTTTACTAAAAAGCAGTGCTCACTAAACACAACAGTCTTGCTCATTAAGATAAATTAAGTGAAAACTTGTTGCTTGCCTTATAAAACAGTGAGAGATTCTTGTCATTGTTTTTAATTGAGAAATTGGATAAGAAATCATTCCCACCAAATCTTCGTTTCTTCTCTTGGTCCCCTGAACTCACATAAGTTTCTCATTTTTTGTTACCAAACTGTTTTTAAAACTGACAACCAAACTACCTCATTGGCAGGATACAAAATCTTCCCCCCCCCCAAAAAAAAGTCAAAATGTGGTGGAAAAATGAATCTTCTAAAGAAAGCTAAACAATTAAAGGAAATACAGAAAATTGTTAGCCAGTTCCCCCCAGAATAACACTGATTTCATCTACGTTCCATCACAACACTTCATATTCTAAGGAGTGCAAACTAGCTGAATAATTGTTATACAACCATCAAGATAAGAAAGTAGAGGTCTCACCTTCTGAAAATGGGAGTCCTCTTCACTCAGAGAAGAAAAATCTCAACATTTAAGCAACAGCTTCTCAAAGGCATGGATGCAGTGGTGTGCTGTTCTGTATCTGCCGCTAGAAGCATAGCAACCAGCAGCAGATCTCCTATTGGCCGAGAGTTGACAGCTCGGCTAGGCGGGAAGTTCAAGCGCCTGCCATTGGCTGTTCCGTTAGCAGCCGCGAG
>JANHFK010010811.1:91254-104480 GCA_036250565.1 Sibynophis collaris | reverse complement strand
TTCCTGCCTAGGCAGGGGGTTGGACTAGAAGACCTCCAAGGTCCCTTCCAACTCTGTTATTCTATTCTAAATCTACCAAAATCTGCCAATTATTTTAATTGAATTTTAAATTTATGTTCCCTATTATTTTAATGCTTTATAGTGAATTTTAATTGAATGTCTGAAATCTGCCTCTAGAAAGATGGGTGGCACACAAGTTTAAATAAATACAGAAACAAACAAATAAATGCTCTGCTAGATGCCTATGTTTGATTGGCATGCGAAAATAACACCTTGTGTTTCCTAAAGGAGAAATACTTCTTCTTTAGAAGAAAGGGCCAAACCCAATGAGCACTTCCAAATGTTTCAGATGGCTGATGCTTTGGGGTGGTACAGGCTTTCAGTGAGCGTGTCTGTTGGCTTCAAACCTGAAACAGTTTGCTTTTGTAGGCAAATTAGGTCATAGGTTTGAGGTTCCTATTCTTGATCTAGGAACAACTCATGCCAAAGTACTTGAAATAAAGAGATGGATTGGGAAATCATTGAAAGCTTTATGGAATACACAGGGCAGGTCAAACATGTTATTAGCTTGCAAGCACATGAGTGTGTATATGTATACCATACCGTGATCCACTTGTAAGGGAAGTTCTCCACCTAATATTTAGTCATCCCCTTTATCTTCTGGGCCTGCATGCAAAATCTGCCCCCAGTGACTCTTTGCATTTAGCTTGCAAGGAATTGTAAGAGGGTTTGATTGAACAAATTCCCATAATCATGAATAAAACAGGGTAGGACTTGTGTGCACTTGCACATCTCCTCCCTGAATTACATTTTACTTACATTGCAAGCAAACAACTCCATGGATGTGTGAATCAAGGTAATATTCAAAAGAACAAAATTATACTAAGAAAGGGAGATACTAAGGAGAAAAAAAATGAGAGGCAGGATGGAAGCAGATTAGATATTAGCAGTTCCATCCCTAGTTGGATTAGAATGAAGGAAATAATGCACACAGGTTAATATTGCTTTTATTTATATATTCATAATGTGCATTTTAGGTTACATTTAATTATTCCTAAATAGTATGTAGTAACTTGCAGTTTTCCTTTGCCATGTTTAGCTAACATTTATATGAAGACTGATCCCTGTTGGAGTGCAGTAAGGTAGGTTTTTTTTAAAGTTGCTTTTATTTTTAAAATTCACATGTAAGTCCCAGAGCATACATACATATATGCATACATATAAAAAGCCACACTAAATCCAATCCCTTATGTGTATACATATATGTGTATGCATATACATATATGTGTATGCATATATATACACATACATACACCTACCTAAAAGCCTTAATAAATACAGAATGAGAGAAGAATGGAGAGAAGATTCTTCGCATAGATCACCTTGTTTAGTTTTCAGGATATTTTTTGCCATATCATGTTAGTAATGTTCTACTATGCATGTCCACTGGTTCATATATTTCAGAATTTATTATTTATTTAAATAAATATTTATTCAATATGTTATTAATTTATATGTGTTACTGTCTTTTACACTGAACGAAAGGTATTTTCATAATATGACAGATACTTTAAAGAGTAATTGCAGCACTTTATACAGAGTTCTGGACTGGAAAAGCCCAAAGGTAAACAGTTTTACATTAAAGGACTTAGAAAAACAGAGGCAAGAGAAAAAAAAAAGTTTCCAAGCAAATGAATAAAAATAATTGCATGCATGTTTTGATCAGGGTAAGATGTGCAAGGATTGGTGATGATGTGGTTTGCCAAGCTATTTACATAAGCATGAATCAAAAGAATGCACTAGATGTTAATGAAAAATAATGAGTGAATTTAGAGGATCTGAGGATACATTCAGATAGCCATAAGCAATAATGTGTTGTTAATATAATCATGCCAGTGTTTCAAAAGTGGGTCAAAAATTACACGGAATTAAAGGAAATTCTGGACTTCCTTAAAATCTTGTCAAAACAATATTGATTGCATTAAGGAGAGAGATACAATGGTTTCTCTACATTTCCGATCTTTCCTATTAATTTCCTAATAAAAAATTGCCAGTCCAGATGTAAAGGAAACCAATGTATTGGTAGGATCTTCCAGTTTTGACTTCATTGAAACATAGATAGATATTCCTGGGAAAGAGCCATATTGTAAAGTATATTTTAGGGAACAGCGAAAACACGTGGAAGAAAGTTGAATACATACATACATACATACATACATACATACATACATACATACATACATACATACATACAGAGAGAGAGAGAGAGAGAGAGAGAGAGAGAGAGAGAGAGAGAGATCGTTGGATTTATGTACTACCTTTTATACATGAACTCAAGTCAACCTATATTGTGCTCCCTTCCATTTTTCTTATAATGAAAAGTCTGTGAGATGGGTTGGGCTGAGATAGAAAAACTGGTCCAAGGGCATATAGTGAGTTTTATTTAATCATTCATTTATAACCCTTTTCAATTTAGTAAAAATATACAGAACAAAGATAAAATATGAAAAACAAAAAAGAAAGGAACAAGAAATGGGAAAAATACATCTTTTGCCCTTTTATTGATTATCATCTTAAACATTTCTCCAACCTATTTTTTTAATCCCCAAAATGATAAATTCATTTTATCTTCTTTCATCAAAAATTCCATATACGATTTCCAATCTTTCAGAAAAAAAAATGTTTTCTTTTCTCTGACCAAACTGATTAACTTTACTATTTCTGCAAATTTAATTAATTTTATAATTCAATGTTCCGTTTAGGTGTTTCTTTGCTTTTCCAATTATTTTTATACAATAATCTTGCCATAGTTACCATACACAATATTCATTCCCATATTTCTTTTCTTATTTCTTGTCCATAAAACCCAGTAGAAATCATTCTGGTTTCATATATTAGTCCACAATATCTTATGTATTGTTGCAGGAGTTTGAGCATACTATTTAATGAGTTTCCATGGTTGAGAATGGACTAGACCAGTCTATCATGCACCCATTTTTGGAGCAGGAAGACTTGTATATGGTTACTCATTCTCTAGTCACTTTCTAGTTGGATCTTGCAACTTGCTTTTCACTGGGACTGTTCTTGAAGATTATGTGAAAAACACAACTGGTCCTGAATGCAGGGTGTGTACAGTTCTGGGAGCTACACAGGTTACTTGTATTGTTTTTATGACGTACTGGCTTCCAGGATTTTTTTGGGGTGGTGGTGAAATTGAAGATTTTGCTAATCGCCTTCAAATGTTCTGGGACCAGGTTATTTGTGGGATTTCCTCTCCCTGAGGGTTTCTGTCCCATTCTACCAGTCAGCTAGGTTGGGCGTGTTCCAGGTACCTTCCCTTAAATTTGACACCTACTGAGTCCAAGAAAGCACAACTGCCCATAGCTGCCTTGCTCCAAAGATTTGGCAGGTCCCTATCTCCCCTCTCCAGAAGCCTCTTTCCAAGATCATCAGAATAGAATGATGCTGAAGCCCTGTAAAGTGGCATGCTATATAATTCTTTATATAAGACCTTTACAAAATCCCAGCCCTGCACATCATTAAAGATCAATGGCATTGAGAATTCTCACAAGACCTCCTTAACGATTACACTCCAGTTAAGAGAATATCCTACATTTTTTTCAGAAATTGTGCTTGTTTTCTGAGGCTCACCTTGCAATCCACTTGAATATGAAAATGGTTAGAGGAAATCAGAAGGGGCTTCTACAAATGGATTGCAGAAGGCTTTCTGATTTCCTGTAAACACTTTTATATGTGAGAAGATTGCAAAGAAAGCCTCAGAAAACAAGCAAAATTTCTGGAAAAAAAATTAATGTAGATTGTAGAAGACATTCCTCAGAAAAATTCAATTGGCCACTTTGTTTTAGTTTTAGTACACATTTTTAAGACTAAGGTTTTTAAATGTATAGCTTTCATTGTTCTGTTGCTTTTATTTATCTGTTTTTCTAGCTATTTTAATTCATTTGGTTGTTCTGTTTTGTTTGCTACATGCTTCTGTAGGTATTGCAAAACAGTGAGTATAAATTTTATTGTCAGCAAACAGCAAATTTTCTATGTAAACAAAAAGAAAAAAAAATGGAAAGCATGGACAAAAATGATAAGAGTGCTATATTAAGGCCTTGGAGGAACTTTTCATCTTGAAAGGCACTCCACTAGCCCTGTTAAAATCCTTTGAAACTGATTACACATAGTAACTGCTCCACATAGTGGCCATAACATAAAGCTTGCCAGATGAGTCAATCTCATCATATGGAGAACATCCATGATGCTTCCATGTGATACCTGCAGGATGTGACACTGAACCCTCAGTTTTATTAAAGGTAACCTATAACTTCTCACAAATCTTGGTCATCTTTTAGCCAACATCCACATGTTTCCAGAGTGCAATCGCATCCTTCACAGTTTTCACAAAGCTAAAAGTGTCCCAAATTTTCAATCCCTCATACAAAACTTCAGAGACTAACAAAGAAATCTACTCATTTATTTATTTGTATTCTGCCTTTATCATTTTTTATAAATAACTCAAGGTGGCAGACATATCTAACATATTTCGTCTCTTATTTTTCCCACAACAACACTGTTGGGCTGAGAGTGACTGGTTCAAAGTCAGCCAGCTGGGTTTCATGACTATGGCAGAACTAGAACTCATGATCTCTGTTCTTTTTGCCCAGGATCCCTAACCCAACTCCTAGAATGTGTTTGGTGAATCTATGTAGACAGAGGTTTTGTGGGGGTCAGTGGTCAGAGGGATAAAAGCATTATTGTGGTCTAAGCCCAATTCCTTATTTTACTTGCAGCATGACCTTGCATGATTCATCATGACCAAAGAATAGGGATTGTACCACAACTCTGGTTTTGTCCTTCTAAAAATACATGGGCATTGATCTACCTAAGTGCTACTATACAGGGATCTGCATAATGTATAAATGACATGACATGGGCCCTGCAATGGACAGCACTGGGACAAGTCCAGTGTTTTGTTCTTTTCCCAATCCATATACTATAGCTAATGTTATATGAAATTTTAAAAGGAATGAAATTTTGAAATAGAATCTTCAAAATGTTTTCTGAAATACTTTTTAAAAAGTTTATTCACTTCAGAAATCTCACTTACCAGCCCTTCTAAACTCAAATAAACCTTTAGCCTTAATGAAAGTCTTAAGAGGAGGTGCAGAGTACTTACCAAACTGGCAAAATTTGTCCAATTTTTTGAAAGTTCTCTTTCGCTGAGGAAAAGAGCCAAGTTCTGTTTTCCTGCTTATTCTCAAGGTGCTTTGAAATTTCTTTTTGGTAGCTTTACTTTCTTATGGAAGGTGAAAGGGAATGCAGTGATTTTCCTACAAAGCTTTAAATTTTCTTTGGCTGTTTATCTTTCTAGGTAGAATGCAACCAACAGAATGAATACCCTTTCTAATGTTTTTCTTTAGATTAGCATACTACTATAGTAACTATAAGAATTCAGCTTTTTACTCATGAGAATTTCCTAAAGCAATTATTTCCTCCTTTTCTCTTTAATAAAAATATTATCTTTCCTTTTTTTTTAACACAGATTAAAGTATCTGACTCATGGACTTAATAGTAAACAAACCATTTGCACATGGTCCTTCTTCGCAACTCTTACTCTCAGTAATGGTTTGCTGTCATAAACAATGGCATTAAAATATCCCTAGAGATAGAAAGAGAGATTGAGACCATAGATATGCAAGGTAAAGATGAAGGCATCCCTCTACAAGCATGTGAAGGAGCATCTTACTACCTATTTCTGTGTTAACTGTGAGTCAGCTAAATCTAATGTAAATTGGCTGTATTTCCATCATAAAGTGCTCTTCATGTAAATGGTTCTCTGAAACATCTCCAGTTAAATGGTTGAAGATAATGCAAAAAGTCCTATAAAGGGGACTTTGGGAAGAAGCTGTTATTTGGAACATAATGCTAGAGTAGGTGGATTGGTGGCCTCATTTAATTTAAGACTGCTTCATATATCTTTAGACTTAAGTGACAGTGAAATATTTAAGGAATAAATTATTCATAGTTTTAATACTAAATCCAGAACTGGGTTAATGCATAGATGTCAATAATAGTGTACTTAAACTCTACATTTTATATTTATACTCCTAATTTTGTGATGCAGCTTATATCTCAAAAAAAAAATATTATTTGCTTTTTGTGACTATCCAACTCCATAGCGACTCTAGGCAGGTTATAGATAAAAAGGAAAAGGAAACAAAAGTATATCTTTTTGACTGAATATAACCCCCCCCCAAAGGCAAACAGAAAAAAAAGAGTACCCTAGACCATGGCCTGGAAGAGCAATCAGATTGGGGAAAGTGAAAAAGGTGGCAGCAGTATGAATCTTCAGGGATATCTTTGCAGCCATCACCAAAAAGGCACACTTCCTAGATCCTGCAACATGACACTGTTTACTTGATGGGACCTGAAGTGTTTTCACTCTAATTGATCTCTTTGGACAGGTGAAAACATAAGGAGAATAGGCTGTATGCCATGCACAACTTTATAGGGGATTGCAAGTACTGCGAATTGCACCCGAAAGCCAACTGGCAACCAGTGCAGCTTATGAAATAATGGAGACTGTTGCACATATCATAACACATTCATCATTGCCTGCAATGCTGAATTCTCGACTGTCTTTAGGTTCTAAATTGTCTTCAAGGATAGCCCCATGTAGACTACATTATAGTAATCCAATCATGAGATGACTAAGGCATGAGTGACTGCCTGAATATCCTCCTGGGCCAGAAACAGGTGCATGTGATAGACAAGATGAATCTGTACAAAGACTCCTTTGAGCAGGAGCTGTGAGTTGAAGAAGACACCCAGACTGTACCATAGACTTGCATGGGGAAGTGCATTCCAATCAAATAGGAAAGAAAAAGAGTCCCTTGCACCAGAGGGGTCAAACAAAGCCATTCAGATTTGTCAGGGTTATGCCTAAATCTGTTCCTCCCTATCCAGGCATGCATAGCTTCCAGGGATTGAGTTGTGACTTTGATACTATCACTAGGTCAGCCTTGAGATATAGCATATCATTGGGTATCATCAGCATATTGATGATATCTGACCACAAACCAACAGAAGACTTCACCCAGTAATTTCATACAGTAGTTAGACAAAAGCACCCCACAAATGAGGGATTGCAACTGCCACTTTTCACCCTTGTAAACACCAATTGGAACTGGACACAGAGAAAGAACCACTGCAAAACAGTGACTCCCACTCTCAAACCCAAAGTTAGCATAAGAGGACCCTACAGTCAATCATATACAAACTGCTGTTAGATCAAGCAGCATTATGATGGACACTCGGGTCTCCATCTCAGCTCTTCAGAACTGTGTCCAATTCTGCCTCCATGCTGAACTCTAGCCTGAAACCTGATGAAATGGCTCTAAATAATTATGTATAAACAAATATTTTGGAATAAAATACATTTAGAAACATTTAAAAATTAAGATTTAAAATACATATTTCATGTGAAAAGTAGATTCAAAATGCATTTCAATGTTACTTGTTTAGATTCACATTAAAAAAAACTTTCTAGGAATAGAATGAAATGGATTTATAAGATTTATTTATAGTCTATTCATTCTTAGTTGATAGTAATATTAATGAAAGCAAAGCTAAAGAGAGAAGAAACAAAATAGCTAAATATCATGTCAGGTTTAGAGTGTCATAAATCTTAGCACTATCTCACATTTCAACCGTTGAAAGTTAATTAGAGAAAATATTTTTCTAAACAAGTGGTTGAGGGTATTGTAATCCTTAAAAATCCAATTCTATATTTCCCACCAAGCTGATAAAGTTCTCTGGAGGGCATAAGGATATCAATATTTTATCACTCAACAGTAGATAATCAATAAAGTATACTGATTTTCCTCCTAATTGTTTTTTATTTTCTTTTGAAATGTATTACGTTCAAATAATATCTAAGATAGCAATATATTCAGTGATAATTCAGATGGGAATTAAGTCCGATGAACTAATTAGAACCTAATTCTGAAAAGCCATGCACAACACGTCCATCCATCCATCCATCCATCCATCCATCCAGCTATCTAGCTATCTCATTTGGTCTATATCATGTCCTATCTTTAATTACAGATTTGTTTTATTTTTATTGTGCATTTCCTTCAACATAAAGCAAATACATAAAAATAAATTCTATATGCAGCGGAATACATTAGAACACTAAAAGTATTCATATTGTTTATTAAGGCATACAAGAATCAAAGCAAGAACCTGTTTTTCTGGGACAACAGGAAAGGTCTATATTTAGACCTTTCCTGGGAAAAGAGAATAAGCCTATATTTAGCTTCCCAACTGGATTAATGTAGTAATTGCAGCTATTTAAATTCCATAATGGCACTGACCATTTCTAGCTAAGGTGCTTTGAAAAGTGACAAACTTTTGGCAGACAATGGCAGACAAAATTGTTCAGAATACTTTGGGCCATATAGAAAAAGAATATACCAGTCAGTACTAGATGAAGTAAGAGACTGGGTGGGGTGAGTTGTGTGGATTGTTGGCTACTGCAGGGAGTGGAAGTTAGTTTGTTGGATACCTTGAGGTGCTGAGAGCAAAGGCTGAAAAGCCTAAGGCTTTACTCATCCCTCCCTTGGTATGTTGGTTAGAGTATGATGATATGTGGATCCCCTGTTTTGAGTGCTGGAGATTTTGAAGNNNNACCAAGCCACATCACGCCCACCAAGCCACGCCCACAGAACCGGTAGTAAAAAAAAATAGATTTCACCACTGTCTACATGGTGCTGTCCTTGAGAGTTTTGGAAGCCTCAGATGGTGCAAAGTGAAGCAGATATGAGATGGGCATTTATATAAATTGAATAAAATAAATAAACTAGGCTACTCAATGGAAGCGCACATAAAGGAAGCTAAAGCTTATTGGGACATGATGCAAAGGCAATAGTAAACTGAAGAAAACCCTGACGGTTGGAAAAACTGAGGACGATTAAAAAGGGCCAATAGATGACAAGATGGATAGATACCACCATCGATGACACCAATACAATTTTTTCAAGAGCTCAAAGAACCAGGTGCTACCTAATCATCCTGGAAAAATGATAATGGATTTTCAGTTCATGAAAAATCAGAAGTGATTAAAGAACTGAAGACATGAGAAAAAAAATATTTGAGCAGAACAAAAAGAAATGAGGTTGTTCCATTTACTGGTAAATTCCTGACTCTCTTCAACTCTAAACTGCAGTTTTCTTCTGTCTCTTAACAAAAGTTATCCAAAAATGTTCTCTCAATTTTGCAGATTGATCTACAAAAAAAAATTCCACAGCTTCAATAATAAAAGAGGATAAGCTTGTTTTCCTTACTTCTCGACGTATCTCTGTGCTCACATGGGCATTCATAAAAAGTAGGAACTAACTTTTCCGATGTTATCCAAACACTACCTATTCTTCAATGTTTCACAAAATGTGGAAATAAGTCCTTGGAAAATTTAAGAATGGCAAAACAGCTATCTAATTCTGTATCAATCATTACAAAGTCTGGACTAACAGAAGTTCATTTGCCTGCTGCTTCATGCACTTCACTGCATGAAATGAATAAGCATTTTTCTCCACTCAACCTACCTCATATGGTTGTTGTAGAGAGAATGAATATAATGTGGCATATCAATCTTTTTTTTTTTAATTTTAATACTTCCACATTATAAAGAGTGATTTTTATATGTACTTTGGGACCCAATGCCTTAGAAACAACATGCATGCATATTGGTAAGTTTTTACAAAGTCGAAAGAAAATAGCCTGAAACCACGCTAATGCCTTACTCAAATAAAAATTTGGTTGAAATTGCCCTGCCACTCAAAAGAAAGTGGTTTCAAGTTTATGTGAATGAATGAAAAAGGTATACATATTTATTTCATTGTATGTAGGACTTATATTTGAGATATAGTAATTCTTTCATAATGGCTTCATTAACTTTTCTCTGATAAATCTATTTATCAGAAGCTCTTGTGTCCTTAAATGCCTGTTTCCAGTCTAGAGTTTGAAAAAATCCTGACACCATGTTTTTAATGATAAGGATCTGTTGAACAATGTATGTACCATATTATATTGCTCTCTTTTTTCTGGAAATGCTTTAAGAATATAGACACATCCCACAGATACGCAAAACATATTGAAAGATCTGACAAGATACAATAATAGCTAACTGTTCATTTCTTTTAAAAAGGCAACACAAGGATAAAAGAGGGAAAATGTAAAAGTTCCTTTTAAGCTTATCACTTGGACTATCACTAACTAAAACTTTCCATGTCACTGTGACAACCAGAAAACAACATTTCTGAGATTTAAATTGCTGATGAACTTATGGCACCATTTAGTTTAGAGCTTTCTAAAAATTTAATCCAGCTGACCTTTGTCAAAGCAAACAAGCAACACTTGACATTTTACTCAAAATAATGAAAATATAATGCTCTTTCTATTGTGCTAAGCTCTGACCTCCTTGGTTGCACAACACTTTCCAAAGAAAAATTAGATTATTTTCAACCTCAGATGATGTATAAAGGAAACAGTTTCCTGACCATGCTATTATAAGTAGGTCCCTTTGGGACTTACATTTATTAAGGATAATATCTAGATAGCGGTGGGAAACCTATTTTTAAAAAGGCTCAGTAACAATAGACTTCAGTGATGTAGGCAAATGCAAAGACATATTTCATACATTCATAGCGCTCATGTGCTCTGATGAAAAGGAAGTGCATCCACACTAGGTCTATTTTATAAAATTGAATTACTGTAAGCCAAGATGTCCAGTCCATCCCAATTTTATATTTACCCTATTAGATTGGTTGGGTTGAAAAATAATGGGCATAGGTTACCCAATGAGTTTTGTGGCTGAGTAGAAGACTGAATATATGGCTGTGAAAGTTGGACCATAAGAAAGACTGAGCACCAAAGAATTGAGGCATTTGAACTATGGTGCTGGAGAAGACTCCTGCAAATCTCTTGGACTGCAAGGCGATCAAACCGGTCAGTCCTAGATGAGATCAACCCTGATTGCTCTTTAGAAGGCCAGATCCTGAAGATGAAATTCAAATACTTAGGCCACCTGATGAGAAGGAAAGACTCACTGGAGAAGAGCCTATTGCTAGGACCTATTGAGGGCAAAAGAAGAAGAGGACGACAGAGAATGAGGTGGCTGGATGGAGTCACTGAAGCAGCTTAAATGGACTCCAGAGGATGGTAGAGGACAGGAAGGCCTGGAGGAACTTTGTCCATGGGGTTGCAATGGGTTGGACATGGCTTCGCAACTAATAATAATAATAATAAGATTGATACTTTGCTTTTCCAACATCAAACTCTATATACAACATATTCTTAAATTGCTACCAACTTCATGACTTGATTGGGTAATACAAGAGGCATCTCTCAATCATTATAGTTATAAACATGATTAAAAAGTCTTGATTTGATCCAGCTAGACAATCCTTAGATTTTTTGTATACGTCTAGACAAAAGTGAATCTTTTTTCAATTTCCTTCCAGAAAAAAATGCAACTTAAAGCAAGAACAAAAACTGCAGTATAGGAATATTCACTTCTTTCAGGAGAATTAATTTTGTGAATCAATATTTTGTCTCTCCTGGGTTCTTTTATGGTCAATGAAGACATTATAGACATTGATGAAAATTTCCAACACAGAAAGTGGTTTAATTGGTTAAAATGGGGAAAAAATGAGAGATTGGGGGGGGGGAGTAATGATGTGATTAGTTAAGGGTTGGTCAATGCTAAATTTAGATATAACATTAACATTCATATTTTAATTAGGATGATTTTGAAGAACTGTCAAACAAATAATAATAAGGTAATACATCCCTGTTTTATAACCCTGAGATAACATCACACTTACCACTAAATAACTTTACTGTAGCATGTAGAGTCCCTCTGTAGTTTATTTAGCAGTATGTATGACACTGTGACTTTTAAATAAAATGAAACTCATATTTGTTAAATCTCATTAAATGCAAATAAAGTAGAAGAAACTTTAAGTCGGTGCACTATTTTGGAATCCAAGGCAAAAAGGTGCTTCAGTGCACAAAGGGTTGCCCATATAGCTTTCTTTTGCAACTCCTTATAACTGGGCTCTCTGATCTTAGCCACTTCCAGGTGTGGGGACCAACAACTTATTGCTGATAATAGCCATGCAGACTGGGAAATTCTAGAAGTAGAAATGGATATTTATACAAATTCCCATGGCTGGAAAACACTGCCTAAACCAAGTACATATTTTTGTCCGGTCACTATAGACCTCCTCTTATAACTGGGCACTGTACAGAAATGGAAAAAAATGCTCATAAGGAGTGTTAAGCCAGTGACATACAACGGGGTTTTAATTGCTTTTTCCAACAGAATTAGTTTTTTTATGACAAAATATTCCAACCAGGATTAGATCACGGTGTATTTAAATATAGTAATGAGTATCAGTTTCTTTTATTTTTAATCTTTTTTCTTAATTAGTTTTAATAATTAGGTTTTTTGCTTGTTCACTATCTATCTGTAATGGTATGTAAGAGTGAACTTGAACGAGACAAGGGAAGCCTTGGAAACGATCAGAGTGGGGAGGAGAGTCCCCAGTTGATTAATGGTGGGAAGAAGAAACTTAGGAAGGACCTCCCTCCCCATCACTCAGATGGCTGAAAGTGATTTGTATCTTCAGTCTTGAAAGATTCTGTTAATGAAGCCTTAGAATAAAGTAGAATTAGGTTATCTAGTTGTGTTTCCTGTCTGATTTACCTGGAAAGGCTGACAATGTCATACTGTGTTATGAATCTACAAATAGATAGTTCTTAGCAGCATCAAGAATTAAGAAAGTTACTCGACTTCCGGCTGTCGATGCGAACGGACGTGCCGGGGCAATCTCAAGGCTTATGATCCCCCAGTGGGCTCTTTATGGAGCCAGGACAGCCTTGAAGGGGGTGTCCTCCGAAAGGGCGGCTTTCTGGAGCCCCCGAATCGGTGGCAGCTGTGGGGGGGCCTCCAGCCTCACCCCAGGCACTGAGGGACGCTGTGGCGCGTGGCAGAGATGTCAAACGCGCCTTCGCTGAGCAACTCGGGAGAGGATTTAAAACAATGAAGCAGCTACCAGCTAGAGGTGAGAGAATTCCTGCATATTGAAACAAATTAAGTCTCTCCACGACTTTAAGTGGATTCAACTTGTTCTGAGGAAAAAGGCTGGAGGGTGGCT
>JANHFK010010811.1:78131-91154 GCA_036250565.1 Sibynophis collaris | reverse complement strand
CTTAGCGAGCACCCAGAAGCCAAGAGGAACATACGTGCCAAATTTCAAGTTTGTAGGCTTTACCATTCTGGAGATTTCGTGATGAGTGAGTGGTATTTGGCTTTTATATACTGTATATAGATATGCTGCATTTGGATGTAATGGTAAACCAAGGATAAACTCTTTCCCTTAATGCTAAATCCTCAGCTACAGATTGCTAAATCATAGTTTAGATTCATGAGAAAATCTCTATCTTAAACATTTTTCTCCTTCCTCTTCTCCCTAGATGCTGTCACTGGAAGTCAGTAACTTCTTTTTCCATTTTAAATAAAATACAATCCTTTGAAAATAAACTGTGGTAAAACATAGAAAATATATAGCCTAGAGCAAAAATCCTTCTCCTTGCATTCTCTTTTCGTGCTGTCCAAGCTAAGCCCAACATATCAGCTTGTGAGCCCAGTTGCATCCTTTAATTCGTGTTCTCCAACCACTGGTTCTAAGGGACATGCTGCTAAACTGGGGTTCATATACATTCATCATGATTAGGAGTTCATTTCCAGGAATTTGTTGGATTATCTTTTACAACCCTGTCCATGGTGGGTATCCTTACTATATCTTTTTTCATCTCTTCTAAATTTTCCATCATTTAGCTTTATTGAATTTAGTATCTAGTATTTTGAATCACTGTACTACCTCTAATTTACTACCCCTCCTCCACCCCACCCCAGTTGTCAAACTTTTCTTTGCAGGAGAATTACTCCGACCTTCTGTGATTTTGTTTGCCTTTTTCAGTTCTGCAAGATTCTTTGTGAGATGCAGCACAAAGAATTATTTGTAATATTGCACAAGAATACCCGCGCAAGAATTCTGCATCAGTTTGAAAACAACTCTAAATTTCAATGAATTAATTGTGTTTGAGACCTAATGTAATTTATTTTTGGTTCTGCTGTGGTATGTTTGAAACCATGCCAAATCATATGCAGAAAAATTTGGCTCATCATGCTGCTGTGCTTCAGGTTTTTGAAGGGTGCCTTTCTAGCTCTTCCTCACAGAAATCATTAGGACTTTATTGATTTAGGCACATGACCAGAAAATGAAGAGAAGGTAGAATGTGGCTGGGTAGGAGTGGAACACACACAATTTTATCTGCCATTTGTAGGAAGAAGAAAAAAAGTGAGATTTTGCTATTGCATGACAGGTAAAAGCTCAGGTGGTTTGTGATTTTTTGCTCTAAATTTGTAACATTTTCAGGTAAAGCAGATATGAAAAATCAACTACAAACTGATTTGCTGTGGAAATTATTTTAGCATGGTTCAATCATATACTTATAAATTGATATATAACGATAGCTGGATATAATTGCTCTTTCAAATTTTGCCAGCAAATTTGTCAGCAGAGAAATGGAGCAGACTGCATTGCCAAATAATTCCAAGAAAAGGGAAAAGTTCTCCAAAAATTTCTTAAAGCAAAGATGTCTCCTTAAGTAATAACTTTACTATGGCTACCAAAAAAGCCAGGGAAGAATTTTCCTCCTGTTGTTTCTCTTTGATATTGTAGTTTGAAGCATGAGATGCTAGAGAAGCTGGACACCACTATGTATGACTGTACAGTAAAAAAAACCTCAGGACATTCAAATATAAATTTTGGCCATTTGAAGATTAAGCAATTCCATTCCATTCCATTGTAATTACTGACTCATTAAAGCATTGAACTAAGAATGTGTCTCTTGTCTTTTGGAATATCGTATTCCCTAAGGTGAGATCAGCTCCCACCCTTCTGACCTTCCATAAGACCTGGCTCTGCTAGATGGCTTATGGGCCAATTGGAGAACATCACACTAGAGGTGGTAGATTAATTAAGAGCCAATCCGACCTCCCTGCCATCTAGCTCCCTCCTTCCCCATCTTGTAATTATGATTTTACTTTCATTTTTACTTTCATTTCATTGTGTTAGGAGTATTTATCTGATGATTTTAATGTTTTATGCTATAAGCCACCCAGAGTGACTTCAAAACTAAGAAACAAATAAATATTAAGGAAAACCAGAAGTTCACTAATGATTTCAGGTCAGTCATTATCTCTCAGTTTAACTCTGCTTGCAGGGCTATTGTTATGAGAAAAATAGAGCAGAGGCCTATGCATTGTATACAGCTTTGAGCTCCTGAATGAAAGACAAGATATGATTGTAAATAAATAAATATTTCTCCAAAAGTTTTCTTCCTTTGAAAAAATATTCTAAAGGAAAGGCTCTTCAATCAACTCAGATGAGGTAAAGAAAAAAAATAGAAAGGACTATTTGTGTGCTCAGTAATTTGTTTGTTGATTCTCTTCTGAATAATTCTAGATACTGTACATTTGTTTTTCACCACAATTGCATACTGTGTTGTTTATCTCATTAAGTTCTTCATCATCAGACAAAATCTGTTGCTGATTTATTGCAGCATTTCAAATCCAATTGATTTATATATGAATTTAGTATTTTCCCCTCTTGGTGTTCTTACATTTGTCATTTAACTTCCCATTCTTCTAATCAGAAGTGAATACAAAGGTATATCTACGCCTGATTTGCAGCAACAGACTATCAGCATATATAATATTGTTCATCATAATTTTATCTAAAAGGTTGGGGGGGGATTACCAGTCAAATATTTTTGTTTTGTCTAGGTTTCGTTTTTAGTTTAATCTGTATTATTAAATAAACTAATTACTTAGTGTATTTATATTTGAATTGCATTAAAAGTGTACATTTCAAAAGCTTCCATTATATTCCAAGATTTTGGGAACTGTTCCTGCAAATCATATGAAGTCCCTTTAAATATAAATTGCTAAATAGTTGTGGTTCTGCCATTGCAGCAGAGGCAAAAAAAGGGCTGTGCATATGGGATGTCCACTATATCATTGCATTTTTCCATTGTTTATTCTATTGTTCCATTACTTTACTATTGTTATGTTTACACTTCTTTTTATTTCTTTATTTTTATTATTGCAAGCCACTTACAGCAACCCCATGGCAAAATAGGTGGCAGATAAATTTAACAAATAAAATAAATTGAGAGTGAGAAAATCCAACCAAGAACACAAGGAACTGAATGATAGCAAGGTATAGTCACAACATACTTGTGTGGAACAAATGCGATTTAAAATAAATAATGCTTACTGATGCCTATATTAAGAAATAAACTTACTGTTCCATAATATGATTCCACAAATTGCTATAGGCTATATCACTATAGCCAAGACCCAATGTTAATGCAAGTGAACAAGTCAAGAATCTTGTTAATACATCACTTCCAGCCATGCCAGTTCAGTGGTAACATAGAGATTTTAGGCTGCAATCTTTAGATCTAAATTGTAATTTTATATATCTCTATTTATTAAAAAAATTAATTCACTTCAGCAGGATTTCTTTCCCCTGAAAGGATATGATTCCAATTTACTTTTAAAAAGTACCATCAAAATCATCAGGACAATTTTGAACAAATGCACAGAGGAGAGCACCAACACTGATTTTTGCTAATTTGTTCAGCTTTCCTCATTTTGGTGGCCTCAAGTTATGTTGGATAACATATCTCATACAGGTAAGTTGTGTAATAGTAGTTAAGGTCCAAGAGCTTGAAGACACCAATTTAAGAATGAAATGTAGTGCATTTGAAATGGCTATTTCAATTACTCAATCCAATTATAACTTTCTCTTCATTTTATATAAATTTGGTGATGGGGAAAATCTACCTAATTTGTTGTTGTTTAATGATGTCTTTAAATATAGCACCAAGTAGTTTCTTAGGAAACATTTTCTAAAGTGACAGCAAGGGGGAAATTCATATCATATTTGCCATGTGTCAATTTTATAAGTACTTATATTCAAAATAATTAAGACTTAAAAATGAGTTGGTGTTTAATTAGAAAACTTTTTCTGTTTAATTAAAATGTCTCCAATCTATAATCTATCCAATTAGTTGGTTAAATATGATTACAGTTCTAACGTTTTCCCACTCACACTTGCTAAAAAAGAAGCTACTTCTGTGCTATTCCTTTTTCTTCGTTCTTCAGTTGAGTACAAGACAGAGATCCAAACATTACAACAAGTATTTGGAAAAAAATTCTGCATGCACAAACCCATAATTTTTTGCAAGTTAAATTTTTAACATGCTGGTTCTACCTAAATGTTTAATATATCAATAAAATAAATAAATAATATTTCACATGAAGATTATTATACACTGCTCCATACTGTAGACTTTATCTTCAATTACTTTGTAGAAAAATATTTTCCAGTTGAAATGTAGGTTCAACTGAACCCTATTTCCAAGAATGAATATAGGTATACAAACATTTATGTTTTTTATTCCTATACTGTTGAAGTATTTAGTCATTTCAACAGAACCATATATTATATTACAGAATATGTACATGCATGTGTTTCATGTTGTGTGACAATACATACCAGCCATATTATTTTTTATTTATAGATGTACAAGTTTCCCTTCTCACACACTTGCTCTTTTTCCAGGGTTCACATAATTAGACATACAGTGCTTTGATTTTGTTAAAAAAGTAAATGACAAATATATTAAGTACTTACTTGTAGACTGTTGAAAATGACAAAGAAGACCAGCATCCATAGATGCCTGTAAGCCATGTGCAGTCCTCCCCATAGCCATGTCATGGAAATGAGGGCAAATAAGTACAAAACCAATGGGATCTCTAGAAATCATAAAAACATGAATTTATCACATTGACATGCTTTGCAAAAATAGCTTGAATATCAACAGCCTATGAAGATATTTTAACTTATCAGTGCTTCTGTGACCATCAATCCTATCTATGATGGCTAGGCACAGTCTTTCCCTTCTAGTACTCTGTTAGAGCTGAAGGCAGCTGACTGGGAGTTGGAGAAGAAGCCTAAAGCTATTTGGATGGATTATTCAGCAGATGAGCTCATCCAAAAAAATGAAGGCAAGATCAATCAACCAACCAACCAACCAACCAACCAACCAACCAACCAACCAACCAACCAACCAACCAACCAACCAACCAACCAACCAATCAATCAATCAATCAATCAATCAATCAATCAATCAGTTCTGGTAGCAGATGATGAGGTTATATTACTATTACATTATTATTCTCTTTTTTTTTAAAGTCCAGGCAAGGCACTACATTTATTAATTGGATAAAGCATAGCTTGGCTTTGTAAAACAGTATTGGAATTTAAGCATTAAAACTTGTTGAATGAGTAGATGAGTAATAAATAATCAATAATCAAAGAGCTGATGAGAGGATGTTAGGATTCTATGTCTTGGAGGGAGTGAGGGAGAAAAGGAAGGAAGGGTTTTAGGTGAACAAACTAGATTCCTTCATTCCATGAAAAATGCAAAGTTAAATGTCAAGATTGAGCTTTGGAGTTGACATTGCACTCAGAGCAGATCCAAAGTTCTTATTTATTCAGTTGTGTACATTTACATTTGTACAGGTATTTTGCAAAATGTCACTCTTTCTCTACAGTGACTAACACTATTTTTAAAAAGCCCTGAAAGGATAATTAAATATAGGAAGTTCATTAATTAATCGGTTTTCAAACTCACATATTTACTCATAATAAATTATATATGGAACTTAGTAACAAATATCATAGGTGCCTTTCAACAAGATAACAAAATATTGCTTCAAGATTTTCAGTACAACTGCCATTGTAAGAATGAAACTTTGCAAATCAATGCTTATCTTTTTCACAAACCAAAGGTAGGTTGAAGTGAAACATTGCTAAATCCTCTTGTACTGGTTCTTGCTTCCAATGTTTGCAGCATCAAATGTGAACAGTTTCCTAGTTAAACCTTTTATCTGTCTTGCCTCATAATGTCAATTCTGAATTAGCATCTCTTCAGGTTTCACATAGATGTTTTTCAAGTTGCTGCCATCCAGATCATTTGACTGGAACTCTTTGAATCTGGTATTTTATACACTTCTTACACCATTTGAAATGTTAATCCCCTTCTAGAGATGAGTCAATGCATATGCTTAATCCTATTCTGAGCAGCTGTTTGCATGTCCTTAATTTTAACACTTTTTGGAAGGTTTGGCAGCATTGAGTCTAAGGAATCAGAGACTATCTGAAAATAATGTTTCCTTTAGGATGTTTTAGGATTCTTTGTCTAGGATAGGTATTTCTTCTTCTGCACTTTATTGCAGCCATATGACATTGTAAGTTATTTCCTGAAGAAATTTTTGGGGAACAAGAATTCCTATTGTTAACTTTCTGCATTTAATTTTCAGTGTATTCTGAGATTATCCATCTATCTGGTGCGATACAAGAAAAGGAAAATAGAGAATAAAGAAAGATTCTGATATCTGCAGATCAACCTGAGAAAGAACATCTGAAGCCCTAAAGACTGTCTGTTGGCCAGCATAGAAAAGAGACCAATGGTCTCATTCCTTATTAGGCAGCCTTCCTATGTCTCATTGGAAAAAAAATACGACGGATTTTGATTGCATGGATGATTGTACATATATTCAATTAGAGTTCAGTTTAATAAGATTATTTATACATGAAGACTATACATATACACTGAAATGAATTAGAGCATATACTTTTATCCAAATTTATGCCAATGAGCCAAGTTGAAAAGTTCCCAGTAAATTTTATCCTGTAGAATTATGGCAATAATCAGTTACAGCAGTTTTTAAACTATTTTCACTATAAATGTACATGCAGCAAAATCTTGGGGGAAGGGTGGTGAGTGAGGGTAGAGTCTGTCAAATGGGACAGATTGATGAAAGCAGCATTATGCTGTTTGTGATGAAGCCTGCTTCTTTTCAATGTGCATTATAATGCGTGTCCCAAAAAGGGAAGGGGCCTTGCAGCACAACACTACTTTCATCATCTTGGTAAACGATGGAACCTAAAGATGCCAATGTTTATACATATATATTCTGTTTCAATTTCTCTTTTTTACGTGTGAATCTTGTATAGCCTCTGTATCATGAAGGAATTAAGGCCATTGGGGCTATGTAATAATAAACTAATCAATATCCTGAAATAAGTTAGAAGACAATGCATAAAGCATTCATATGTGTATGAGAGTTGGGCTGTATTCCTCTGTAATGGTGGAATCCAAGAACAAAATTAAAAATATGTGGCCATGCCTTTCAGAGTATAATGGGCCATAGTTAATGTAGCAATGATATTACAAGATTTTTACAACTCAGTGTAAAACAGCTTTCCGTCAGAAACCTAGACTATCCCTCTCTAGTGGGTTTCTGAAAAGCAGTAGTTCTCAGTAAAGTTTTTGGGGATGAAGGAAGGATTAGTTTGCCTTTGAGGGGGATAAATCAGGCTGGCATTATGTTATTTTGATTATCGTTATCAGGAGTTTCAGGAACTGAGAAACAAATAAATCAGAGAAATGAATAAACAAATAAACAAGCAAACATGGAATGAAAACTACAACACTGAGAATCAAAGGGAGAAAAATACTGCATCACCTTCTGATGTTTATTGAAGTATAAATGTGCCAATAATAGAGCAAATGACAAACACAAGCAAGGTTTAGTATCTTAAAGAACCTGTTATGTTGTCTAGTCTAACAAAGAAAGATATGTTTTCCCCTTCAATACATGGTTAGCAATGAGTAGATTTGCAAACTAGAGCTTTTCTGTGGAGTTCTTAGTACTCTCTGATATTACCTAGTTTGGTAATGAAATATCTGCAAGAAAACCACCAAACTCTGAGAGGACTCCACAGTTCAACTCTGAACTACAAATATTCCCTTCTATTGGTAGTGCTCTTCCTTAAGAGGGCCAGAATTACTGTGAGATGGAGGAAACAGTCAATTTGTGACATATGACAGTAATCTGTTTGCAATGACTGGTCTCCGTGCAGAAACAAGCAAGAGTAAACATAAGATATTTTTTCATTGAAGCAGATAGTATTAGCATATGGGGATATCCTTTAGTATTTCTTAATGAGCCAGGCAGGAACTGGAGTGTATAAGCAGATTTTTGTCATTGTATGGGCAAGCAGCAGTGTTTAGATTTAATGGACACCAGCACAGAGGCCTCTGAAAATTTGAATCAATGAAGTTGCAAGTAGTGGAACACCACTAACTTAACTCCAACTATTACAGAGCTTTGAAAGGGAATGTTCTACAGTAATCCAGCACACAAAATAGAGATTTTTGTGAACAGTATAACATTTCATGGTCTGTCAGAATTGACATATTTTTGGAAATGAACTGACTGATGGGTAGAAAAAAAGCAAGCACTGATATGACTTACCAGTTAGCATAAGCTTGAAGTTTCAATGTGAAAACTAGAACAAGATGACAACAGGTAGTAGATGCAGTGACAACTGTGAGCAGAAGCTGCAATTGCCTGACATTCAAGTTATAGTAAAGTTTTAAGATACAACAAATGAAAACAGATGAAGGAAAGAGAAAATTTGAGGGTAATAGTGGAGTTTAGGCATAATAGCGTATGAGAGAAAAGAGAAATGGAAAACAAATGAGAATCAGGGAAGCTATTTTGAAAGTAGAGAAGTGAGGCAGATAGGAGTTCGAAAGCCTCGTTGAATTTAACAATGAGGCATTAACAAAATAATGAGATACATTTCTTATTGTCTGTGTACAGAGCTATTTGGCATGCCAACAAAACTAGTTGAATGCAGTAGACATGTGTATCTAAATAAACCCATACTATTGAATTGTTTATAACAACAGATATTCAAGCTGTAGTTTCGTGCAATGCTGGATAGATCCATATATTTTCCTAAATCAGAATATGGTTTATTTAAGTTGGCTTAGTGTTTTTGGAACAATGGAACAATGAAAATCTATTTTTTCTAAAATCTACTCTTTAAAAATTACTAGCCCATGTGGAAAAACAAATAGTATAGTGTGCAAGTAATTGCAACACCAGGTCCCTACATTCACTCTTGCCAAAATCTTGATACTATGGTATCAAGCAAAAAAAATATTGTGAAATGCTAGCAACCTGAAACCACATTTATTAGTAGAAAGTGTTAGAATATCCCAGATAATGCAATTTTGTGTTCATTTAGCATCTCATTTAAACTCAAAGTGATCTACGATTTCACATCTATTTTAAGAAACTGTAAGAATAAATTAATGTGGTCTAAAACTGTAATAAAAAGGTGTAATATTTTTGACAATTATATTTAGATACTGCTATAATTCTTAGTTTTATTAGCAATCTGTTGGCTCAGTTGCAATAATATGCAGAACAAATGTTTTGGCTTCCAAAAGTTACTTAGCTCAAGAAGCAAAAATGTCTTATTTTATTTTCTAGATAAAAAATTAGATTGAATGTGTAAAAGGGTTAATGAATAGTTAATGAATAATATGCTACCAACATTACCCAACTTGAATTCCATTTATGATTCATCATACTCATTTATAATCTTGAAATATTTACATAAATCATTCCCATCTATAAATATTATGTAATCTATGGGAGTGTTTTATTTCTGTTACTGAAAGAGCTGGGAAGAGAATCTTTAGAACTGAGGTATGGAAAATAAAACTCTTTTTTTCAAAAATATTTGTGTAGCTGAAATAAATCCTTATGAACATGAGACTTAGAAAATTCAACTGTACAATTAATACATAAGCTGTCTGCATGAGTTTTTTAATATATATCATATACTACAGTTGACTAGCCTTAACCAAACTTTAGAAGTTTTTTAAAATAACAAAAACAGAATGGAGGACAGCAACTTGGAGTAAGCAACAAAAATAATTGTGCTTCCCTTTTGGATCTACTACAAGTAGTTAAATTGAGAGAATAAGTGCTGACTAGAAAAATGCATATTGAGAGATATCATAATTTACATTTTTGCAACTGATTATAGCTCAAGCTGTTAGCTGCTTGAGTGAAAAACTAGCTACTATTCCATTTGGCTCCTATAAAAATATTTTTAAAACTCTTGACAAACAGCAAAATGCTTTGCAGAAAACACATCCAAACCAATTTAGAAAACAACTTGAACCAACTCAAACCTTCCAGATAATTAAGAGAATATGCTTTTGTAACTTTAATGTTATTATTCCAGGAATCAGAAAACATTCTGTGTTGAAGTTTGGTTTTAACAAGGCAAATGTTTGATAATGAAATTTAGTGTGATAACACTGCAAAACTTAGGGCTTATTTTCCAGCCTCAACCCAACTCCACTTTGTAGTATTCTGGGAGATTGGCTTTAATTTGCAAAGACAATTTATTCATATACCTCGAGAAAGCTTCAAAAATACAGATACAGAATACATTCCTATGAACACTTTCTCCTTCATCTTATTTACTTGCCATTGATGGCTAATTAGTCATAATCCATTTTGCCTCATGATATTTATTGAGATAATAAAAGTCATGAGAATTATTATTCAAGTATATCTCACAAAATGAACAAAAGCATGGATATACCTAGGTAGAGCTATGAGAGATCAAGAACTAAAAGTGATTCAGAGCATACACAGACTTGCTCATAACATCTATTGGAAGCATTATGTATTTTTCTATAATCATACCATTGCTACCATTTAACCACAGAAAAAAGTGTACCATTGTAAAGTGCTATAAGTGCATCTATACACACTGAATCAAAGTTTGCCCCTCAGATCTCTGCATAATCCTCTTCATTCATATGTAAAGCCCTATCTGAATGCCCTGGGATTTATTTGATTTACTGTATATGGCTCCCCATATCAATACATGACCAGGGGCAGCTAATAATATTAAAAATTAGTCACACTATGAAGAGCTGCTGATTTGGAAGTATCCTTTATATCATAGCATAGACTGCTATTCTTAGCCAATTTAATTTCAGCAGAACCAGAATTTCCATTTTAATTGCACTACAGGAATATGTGAATGTATGTGAGAGTAGATTTAGGATTACGTCATGCTAGCTTTTTTTCTGACTAAACAAAGCATTTCAGGGTCCATGGTTTATGCCAACAGTAAATTCACTAGCAAGCTCCCCCCATGTGTAAAAATAGGCTCACACAGGATTAAAGTAAAACAAATGCAAATAATACTAATAGGATCCCTAATATTTTAAATGTATACAATATCACATAAACAAAACTACTGAGTTATTTAGAGGAGTTTAACTGAAGCAAATGCCACCCTTAAAATATGACTAAAATGTTTAAAACACATGGAGATTTAGAAATTATCTGAGTTATTAAACTTTTCCCAGAAACGTATGTGCATACTGTTTCATAGTGAACTGAATTTTTTGTTGTTTAAAATCCCTATGTGTTACTTCCTCTAGTTAAGTGTTATTTCCTTTACAACATGGGGAAGCCCATTGACCCTGGATAATTTAGTTTGTAGCAGGCTGCAAAATATATTCACTGTTAGAAAGAGATGACTGGAGTGATTAAACAGCTAAATTCCTATAAGAAGTACATCAGTGGTCAAGTCACCAGGCAGTATCCTTACTAGGGGAAACCTCCATTCTGTGTTCACATATCTGCATGCATGGTTACTCAACCACATATTACTAAATCCATTTTTTCTGAATTTACATAATGTACAGAAGAATGAGTTAACCACAAGGGCTGGATTTGAACAACATGCCAGGATGGCTGGTATGTTTTTGGTCCGTATACTGTGCAAACACAGCCTCTTACCAGTTTCTATTTACATCTGTGTATGATTGATATCTAGAAGAAGAAAGAAGAAATTTAACAATATCCCTTCAAAACCATCAGTGACCATAGCTGACTACCAACTCCTGGTAAATCATTGCTATCTGCTGATTTATTACTACTGAGCAGCTTGGGATAGACTGTTGATTCCACCATCAAGCAAGTGTTAGCTTTTTGAGGAAGTCCAGACAAAAAGCATAACAATGAATATTAGCTGTATCTTTATTGTAAGGTTATATTAACAGAGTTTTGCAAGCTGAACATATTATTCCCATCCTTTCCTTTAACTCTCTCAAAAACTAGTGAGGGTTCCTTCTGAAATGCGTCCCAAACTCCTTCTTCTTCTGTGGACCGAGATATCTTTCATATATGGCTCTTTCTCTTGTTTCTCATTCCCCACGTACCATTAGACAGACAAAAAATAAATGACACCAATTTTTAAATCCATACTTCTAAATGTGCACTTAATAGTTTTGGATTTGCATAGTTTAAATATGCAAGAACCATAGTGAAATCTCTGCTTCATTAACAACCCTTCCCCACACATATCTTCTCTCTATAGCTATCTCAAGTCTAACCTAATTATCTCAATTATATCATTTATCAAAAATGAGAAGACACGTTGAATTCTCCTCACCCCCAAGTGCCTAAGTGCATGTTTAAAAATGGCATCCTTTGACCTTTCTATGCTGCCAAGCCAGCAAAAGGATGACCGCATGTAGCAAGGAATATATCATCTTCAGCAAAGCGTGAAAGAGACTAAAAATTGTAAGGCTACCATTAAAGGGCTGTATAATAAAAAAGGAGAACCTTAACACAAAGATTTGACCTTTACAAGGAGATATGAGCATTATATCTGAAAACATCCTAGTGACATTCAAACCCAACAGGTGTCCTCTATCAAACACTGCTGCCATCCTCCCCTTCCTCCCACCTGTTCTCCATGTGAGAACAGTCACTCATATCGCTCCAGCATCTACACTGACTTCCTATTGTTTTCTAAATGCAACCCAAAGGGTTATTTTCAATCCATCTCCAGAAAACCTCTGACAGCTGGGAATCATCACATGCTTTTATATTGGTCTAGCATGGGCATGTAGAGAAAGATTCTACATGGATTTAGATTGAAAGTGTATCTTGTCTAGGAACAGTTTTGGTTTTATTTCTTTACATTTTTTTTTTGGCTAAGTGCTAGTCAAAACATGCTTTGTGATGGTTGGGAGGTTTTGTATAAGACTGCTTTAGCCATGCTAGTAGTATAGTAAAGCATAGCCTTTATTGTCATTGTACATCATATAGACAAAGAAATTGGTTTAGCCTCTCTGGTGCAATCCATAACAGAAAATACAAAACAACATAAATAGTATAGAGAATAATCCCT
>JANHFK010010811.1:66414-78031 GCA_036250565.1 Sibynophis collaris | reverse complement strand
GTTTAACCTCTCTGGTACAATCCATAACAGAAAATACAAAACAACATAAATAGTACAGAGAATAATCCCTATACAAATAATTGGGAAAAATTACTTGTATAGTAATTTCCACCAACAGGGCATCCTGCTTTTTAAGGAAAAGGCTTTTCAGGTAGCCCAGCAGGACAAATGCTCTGCTGAGTATCTGGAGAAGGGCTGCCAGGCAGAGCAGACAGATATGATGTACTTACAAGAAAGTTTGAGGTAGTGTTTCTCAATCCTGTGAACTTTAAATGTGTGGGCTGGCTGGAGAATCCTGAGAGTTTTAGCCATGATGGCCTAGGAATTCTGGGAGTTGAAGTCTACACACCTTAAAGCGGTCAAGGTTGAGAAATACTGTTTTAAGGTACTTTTATGCCAGATTAGACAGTTTTTTAAAAAAATTGAGTCCTCACTTGGAACTTTTATTTTTCAATTTGTGCTAGTGTAAAATGCACAAATTCAGTTTTATATATTTCAAGGAGGTTTTGATCGCTCCCTTTGGAAGATATTTGCTTTCTGCAAATGTTTTCCAATACAAATGTGCAAGATACCTCGAACCTTCAATTCAGCTTAAAATTCTTCTGTGTAGTAAGATTAATCAGTTCATTGTAACTTATGTGGCATAAATAAGCAGGCAGAAATCTACTTAATGCATTCTTAGTTCTCCTTTAATAGTACATTCCTTAAAGTCAATCGATTTAGAAGTTAGTCTTGACAATCTTAGGTCTTGTTAACTTTCATTGGTCTAGGTCAAAATATATCTATTGATGGGTCTTAATTTAGTTCTATTTTTCACAATGGAAATAAGCAGAAACCTTTTCTGTAGGAGAGTGGGTGGAAATTCAACTAATAAAAGCATTGTGTATTGCTACACATTCAGGCCAAAATAGTTCAACAGTTACATTTTTACCTTAACATAGCATTATTATTGAAAGTATAAAAAGGCAATATATTTAGAGGGCCTAAAACTTAGAGAAATCTAGTTGTTGGTTTCATTCAATATAGTTCATATTTCATACCTGCTGCATTGGTTCTTCCTCTAAATACATCATCATAAGCTTTCCACTGGGGTGTCACTTGATAAACATGGATGAATACCACAAAAACTACCACCAGGCATACTAGTGGTACCAGGGCAGCAGTAAAAAGGGCTGCATAAATATTTGGAATGAAGCACCTGAAAGAGAAAAAGAAAACAGAGTCATTATCAAATATTATAGGAACTTTGACTGGAGTGCAGGAGTCACCCACACACGTTGTTTAACCATATGATTTTCAAGAGTAAAAAGGAAATTCAAATGGCATTTAATTATCTTATATATCTTGAATTTATAAAAGACAATGATTGTCAAAATGGGATTAAGTTTTTTTAAAGTATGATAACAGTTTTTATAAATGCAGTTTTCCCAAATAGAAAAAGCTACTCACTCAAAAAATCCTCCTATATGTACATTTATCTAATGTGAAACTTAATAGCACTATTAAAAATATATGCATTTTTGTAAATTTATCATCGGTTAACACATTCAGAATTTCTTTAAAAACATATTAAACCAAACATGATTGGCATATAATCAAAGATTCCATTTTAGATAAAACAACTGTGGATTTCCTTTTGTAATAACTTTCCTCCCACTATTTTTCCTTTATTTTCCTTTCAGTTGGAGAAGTGAATAAGGCTAGACCTCACCCATTCAGAAACCAAAACTGAAATCTATTAATACTTGCCTGCTGTAAACCCAATTATAGTGGGTTCTTTGGATGTAAATAAATGAGAATTGACTTAGTCCAGGAATATCTTATCTTCTAGAAAAATGTATTAAGTTTTATTTATGTAGTTAAAATATAGAATGCCAATAGCAACATTATTTTGTTCACAAAACTTAAAGAACTTTTGGACTGAATTTGGTATTGAGGTACAGCAGGATTTTTTTTTACTTCAATGTAAGTCTATAAACCTGACTCCTTATCAACTTCAATAGCTTTCACATTCACTTTTTTCAAATCAGAAAGAAAAATAAGCCATTGTCATGTTCTAGCATTCCCACTATTGCCCTTTTGTACATTCATTAGATATTAAAAATATCTCCCCATTGGTCAATTTTGACTAATTATGAGCAATATTGTATGATCAGTAAAAGCTTGATTTACAACTACAATATGGAGATTCTTAATCATCCAAGTCATGGTTGTCCCAAGGGTACTTTTTCAAAAGGTAACTGGACTTTCTTGGGTTTACTTCTTATCCAACAAGCTTCTTCAGTTCTGAGAAGAGAACCTAGGAACCTTTCTGGATGAGAAGTGAAATGTTTTCAAAGAAAAAAAACAAGGAAGTCCAGTTGCCTTTTGAAAAGCACCTTTGGGCCACAATTGGGACAGAATTCTGGAGATAGGTCTGCTCAACATGGCTGCCTACCTTTGGAATACACTGCTTATTTTTCAGAAAGCTGAAAAACTGTGGCAATCATACGACTCTGGGATGCTGCAATCATTGTAAATACATGACAGTTGCCAAGCACCCTAATTTTGATCATGTGACCATAATTGCTGTAATTGTCATAAGAGCAAGAACCAGTGCAAGAACCAGCTGTAAGTCAATTTTTTCAGTGGCATTGTCATTTTGAATGATCACTAAGCAAAAAGTTGTAAGTCAAGAACTATTTGTAATTGGGACTCTGTAAGAGCAAATATGTCAATTCAAAATCTCTATCAAGATGCTTCTCTTTTACAATTAATTTCTGTCTATCCACACTTTTATGGAAATACACAATCACCAGATTTTATCTTTCTGGAAGATTAAGATTGAATATTTATAAGCAGATTTTAAAAATAAGTATCATTACCAGTGTCATCTTTACTATTTCCAATGAGTATTCCTAGAAGTCTAGTTCTGTACTGGTTGATAAAACATTGTGAAGGTTTCTATCTTTTGTCCTTTCATTTCTAAACTGATTTATTTTGAAGAGAGTTGATTTATAGTATAAATTGCAGTTGCAAAAAATACAGTGTACATCTGCAAACCTTACTATTTTTAGAACGCAAGAATATGAGAAAAAGCAGATACAAATTATTGAACTAATTAAATGTACAAATCATCCACTTTGGTATATCCACCTATTGCCTAGAAGGGTCTGAGCTACCTTGGCAGTGAGTTACCAGTATATATTATGGCTGGGTATGCCCTATGGGAGAGAGGGGAACTTTTAGTGGTCTGAATCTTTATTTAGTTATGGAATTTGCATTCCTGCCTGTTGGTGGATAACAGTTAACAGAATAAATAATAATAGCTTAAAAGTGCATTGGATGTAAGTTAGAAAATAGTAAATTATAACAAAATTAAGCTAACATAAAAAATTAAAGATAAAGCGGGGTCAAAACCATTAGTGGGCTCATTAGTTCTTCTGTACTCAAATTTCTCCCAAAATAACCACAGTTTTTCAGCTTTCTGAAAAATAAGCAGTGTATTCCAAAGGTAGGCAGCCATGCTGAGCAGACCTATCTCCAGAATTGGAAAAGCCAGTTTTTTAGCAAGTGCAAAGTGCAGAGGTCAACATAGGATTCACATCACTTACCAGAAATATTTAATAGATGATAATGAGCTCTCTTATGAAAGTGACCTAAGTTAATGTTCTATTTTTCTCTATTAATGTTAAGTCTCAATGGACCGTACGTAACTCTCAAGAACTATTACTTTGTGCACGTGAAAAATATACTGGGCATATGTGTGAATATGAAACATTTTTAAAAGAAGGAAGGAAACTCTGTCGCACGTGAAGATCAAGTTTAGTAGTCATGTATGGAAACCAAGCTTTCGCCTGCAAGAATTTGTATTTTGCAGTACAGAGAATATAGCAACCTTCATAGTACTATAATGGTGCCATTTTGTTGGGCAGCATACAAAAATAAAATGTGGACAAGCACAAAGTTTATTACTTGACATTTTTATTATTGCAAATATACTGACTAGGATTCTATGCTGATTTGGCTGAAACACATTAAGAGGAGCTGTAAAGAGAGAGAATTATGATGTCCAAATATTCTTCAGACAATTATGAATTTCCTGTTTGTGAAATACCCAGCATATTGTTTTACACAGCTTATATTATGAATTTATTGCACCCTAAAGTTTGGGTGGTGTTTAATAATAGGTAGTGCTAATGATTGAAAGAAAAACCAGATTATGTTGATACTCTGGCAGCTGTCACTGTGACTATATATATACTCCAGGATGGAGCTCTATTGGATCTGTCATATATTGTGTCTCTGTGCATATCCTGCTTTCAGTCCAATGTGTGCGCATGACTATTTTCAACCCTTATCTCCTATTCCTGCGTGGGCCTTTCCTTCCTATTTGCAATGTCAGTTACATATTTCTCCCATTGCATGCCAAATCCCTGACCTGATTGTGCTGCTCAGTGAGGAGTAGCGACAGTTTATAATATAAGTAAATGTTATTTGAGTGTCTGTTTTTGTTTTTGCTGACCACATATTAATGTTGGGAGCAGTTTAGGATGTGATACTTTCTGTAGAATTATCAAAGTTTGGCGTATTTTGTTTAAGAACAGTTTTATAATATGAAAGTAGATTTATTGTACTTAGTGAGTTCACATAGATAAGTGTGTTAAAGCAATTGCCACAATATGTTTTACAATATAATATCTCAGAATGCGATACACTAGTGTTCAACTGTAAATAGCCTAAAATCTTCTATTAAAAGATTGCCTCAGAGACCTGAATCAGGGTCCTCTTATCAAAAGATCTACATCTGCTTCTTTTTCCAGGTGATAGGCAGAAAATAAGGATTGATCAACCAACTTTTCTTATTGGCTGTTTGTGCTGCATAGTGTTGCTGAACAAATACTAATACAAATATTCATACAAATGCTTGATACAAACTTCCATGATTTTAGCAGCCACCACTGTGCTCTTACCTGCAGAACAAACAAGCTAACATCTAAATCTGGGATGGCGAACCTATGGCATGCGTGCCAGAAGTGGCACGTAGCACCCTCTCTGTGGGCACACGAGCCATCGCCCCAGTTCAGTTTACTCGTGCATGTGTGCATGCCTCCTGTCGGTCAGCTTGGCTTTCGTGTCTCTGCCATGCATGCTCAGGGGGGCATGGCGTGTGCAGGGTGTGGCATGTGTGGGGGCGTGCCATGTGTAGGGGGGCATGCACATGCACAGGGAAGATGCATGTGGGGAGTACATGTGGAGGGACCATAGACAATGCGCGAAGTTGTGTGTTCATTGCATTTTGGAGATTCGGGGGTGCATGTGTGCATTCGCGCATGCGCTTTGGGCACTCTGTCCAGAAAAGGTTAGCCATCACTGATCTAAAGCAAAGACTAAGTGATGCCTGCTAAAATCATAAAAGTTTATTAGTAATTAGATTAATTACAACTTTTTATTTTATTGTGAACACAGTAAACAATTTATATACGTTTGTTTACTCTCAGATAATGCCATTGTGTTTTCCAAAATTTAGTTTGATTACTATAATTATTGAGAGTTATTCTTCCTCAGGTAATCACCAAAGATTAGACGTTGATGGTATGAACAGGTATTGAACAGTATAATGACCAATAGTTACTGCCAGATAGTTCAACAATTCCTTCCCCATTTTATCTTTGAAATTCCTCAACAAAAAAATTCTGTGACTCGTGCACTCCAGTTCTCAAAGGAAAACAATGAATAGATAAAAGTATTATGTTGATGAAGTATTATATCAGACTGAAGAAACTACTTGGATAAAAGCAAGATGTTTCAAATGAAAAAAGGAAAGAAGTCCAGTTGCCATGACTCAACTTTCAGATGAAAATATTAAGTTTGTATGATTGCAGAGTTTGTAACAACAATGATGGGGGGCGAATGGCAGAAAATTCCTGAGCCTCAGTGTACAACAGTTTGTATGAACAGAGCTTATGTATTTATTTCGGCAATAGAAGTACATAACTCTGCCTACATTTCAAATATATGGGACTAGAATTTTCACCTAATGTGGTTATGACACCAGTAGAGATCTGATACTCCCATGGCAAAATATAAATTGCCCTGAATAACCGTCAAAGTAGTTAATGAGCAATACATTTGTTATAGCTAAAGTGTGTGCACTGATTTTTTAACTTAAAACTTTTCTAGGAAAGTAAGAAAAAGAAAAATATTCAGATTAGCAAAATTCCCTCTTGCAGTTACCTATTTTTTTTATCAACTGTTTATACCAAAATTATAGGAATAAAACTAGTGTTTTGCAAGCACTTGTTCCAAGATCAGAAGCAAAGTAAAAGATTATGTGTTATTAGTCAAGATCTTTGAACTAAACTTATATATCAATATATTTTAATGTAAACAGAAGATAAATCCTGAATATTCTTGGCAGAACAAAACTAGTTAGTAAAACACATATACGAAATTCCCTTGGTACTTTGGGTTTTTTTAGGTAGCATTTTAACAGCAGGAACGTTTAGAACATAGAATAACAGAGTTGGAAGGGACCTTGGAGGTCTTCTAGTCAGTATTCCCGTGTAGTTTATTAAGTGGGTTCAGGAAAAAGAAAAAGAAATCAAGAACAATATAGTTGTTCTATGTACAGAAGGTTTAATCAGCCCCTTCCTCTGCTGTCCTTAATACCCTCCACAAGCTGGAAATAAATCTCTGTCCTGGGAAGCCCTTTCTACATATACAGCCTTCCTAGATAAGTGATCCAATTCTTGAAGAAGTCACAAAGATGGAACAGTTGTCCCTGCTAATGATGGGATTAATTTGAATCCCCAAATAAAGATTCTCTACCTACCGCCTATCTGGATTCTATTCTACCTTGAGGTTCGTTGATGACATATTGACTTGTCCAGGTGCCAAGTCAGCAAAAGGAATTAAATCCAGGATGCTTGGAAATGAATCAAACATTATCTTATATACCATAATTGCTGTTTAAATGCAATGCTTAAGCATAATGAAATTCTTTGACTTAAATATAGTGAACTTACTTGGACTTAAGCATAATGAAGTTCTTGGATTTAAATATAGTGAACTTCTTGGACTATCCTTCCCTACTTTGATCTAATCACTTTTCTCAGATTATGGTACCTGAAGACTTTACCATTACTTTTTATAGGCCAGGAAAGGAGCTAAATCTGCCTCTTATTCTATCACTGTTGGCCTCTGAAGCAGGCTGACACTGTGTTACTTCTCAGTTCTGAAATATAGTGGAATAACATAAACATATATTTTATATAGCTGCACTATTCGGAAACTGAAGATACTGCATATGACAGATACTTTTATAAACAAAAAACTATCTCCAAATACAGAGATAACACATCATAATTTTATCGAATAGAAAGTTAGAATATAAAATTGACTGGGTATGAAACCATGCAATTCATTTAATAAATCTTCCTGTATAGATCTATTTTTTAAATGAAAGAAAAAGAAAAACCAAATTGCACCAGATTATCTGGATTTCCCTTGGTTATTGTTTAGAGATTGTTGTTTTTGTTTCTCTTCTCTGAATGTGTTTGCAAATCCTGGAAAGCCCTTTAAATGCTAATACAACACGAACAGGGGATTTTCTTTAAAAGATTTTCTGTTCTGAATGCCAGCAGCTTTATGAGTCAAAACAAACAGTTCTCAGATGTACCATATCAATTGCTCAAGAGTGTTGATCTGAATAGTGTAATGCAGGGTGATTTATGTACTAAAAAAAAAACTTTTGAGATTAGCATGACTGCCCATAAAATCATTTAACTTTAATTGTAAGTTTTTATGAAAAAATACATTTTTTTACTGCAATCGAAAATCCAATTACGTGTAAAAGCTCTGATTCTGATACCAATCTATTGTTCTGTCTGTCTACCCATCCATCCATCTAGTCATCCATGACAATTTTGCTTCAGATTTAGAAAGCAAGCAAAAACAGCCATCCAAATTAGTTTCATAAATATTTATCAAGATGAAAAGAGCAATTAATTATCTGGATTTAGGTTCCACTGTAGAACAGGCTTTTTTTCCTTTTTTTTTTTTTAAAAAAAGCTAAATCATGAGAATAGAAGATGAACTTAGATCAGCACTCCAGTCTTTAAATCGGAAGGCAATAGGAATTGATGGAATACCCCCTGAAATTTGGCAGGTGCCTGAAGATAAATCAGTAAAGGTTGTAATTAAGCTATGCTAACAGCGCAGGGGCCACCAGATTAGAAGATGTCAATCTACATTCCAATACCAAAAAAAGGAGGCTTAATAGATTATACAAACCATACCTATAATTTCAAAATTAGCAAAATGTTTAGGATCATCCAACGCAGATTAGAAACTGCGTTGGATGGAACACAATACATTATTGCTGGCGTAAAAATAAGTCAATATGTACTTCACTGATTACAGAAAAGCCTTCAATTGTGGCATTTAAATCAAGCTGCAAAATGTGCTATAAAAATAGGAAACCAGAACATAATATTGTCCTTATGAAAATGTATACATACGTGAGAAAGCCATAGTACGGATATAAAAACGTCACAATTTACGAAGATATACATTATATACTGACAGCTGTAGGAACAAATTTGGAACATCATTATTAGACTAGGAGACTAAAATTGGAGAACATGAACAAGAATGGCTCCCATATGTACTATGCATTATGCAGCAGGTTGAATTTACACAAGTGGAAATACCATTTTTAGGAAGAATATTATAAGACTAATAATAATAATAGATGAAAGGATTCAGATAGTTACTACCCCATAATCTTTAAGGTAATATACACACATACACACACATACGCATATATATTTATATTGTGGTCATTTGTTGTGGAAATAAACAGAAGGGAAACAGAGACTCTCTAACAAGAAAGTTTTCCCACATTATTTTTATTTATGTTTTACTCCATTTTAGTTGTTTCTTTTTTTGTTACTATCCAATGTAGAATTTGTTTTTCCTTTGCCTTTCATTTAGGATAGGATGGGATGGGATGGGATGTGGTGCCTATAACAAACACAGCACTACTTTCATTTACTAAACAAGGGAAAGGCAACAGGTGCAACAGGTGATTACAAGAAAGCTTTTAACTCTCTGTCACATGATTGGACAATCAAGTGCCTAGAAATAACAGGAGTCAGTTGAAACATTAGAATGTGCAAAAAAAATTGTGCTACAATGTCCTACCTGTCAATGACTACTTCAGCTTCAACTACAACAATACACGAGCACACAATAGATACAAACAAAGTGAACCACTTGCAGAAAATATGACTTCAACAACAGAGTGGTCAGTGCCTGGAATGCACCACTTGACTCTGTGGTTTCATCCCCAAACCCCCCAAATTTTAACCTAAGACTGGCTACTGTTGACCTCACCCCATTCCTAAGAGGTCTATAAGGGGCGTGCATAAGAACACCAGCGAGCCTACCGTTCCTGTCGTAATGTTCCCTTTAATTGTATTCATTTTATGTATTCAATTCATGCTTATACTTATACATATTATCTAATACGTACTCGACAAATAAATAAATAAATAAATAAATAAATAAATAAATAAATAAATAATCATCATCATCAATGGCACAATGGAAGACACAGTTGCAGGTCATGGCAATAGACTGGGAGAGGTTAATATCAAGAAAGGAAACTTTCAAGGAGACTCATGCACTGTTTGTCATTAATTCTGCTGTCAGTAATGCTAAACAACTGGAAGTCTGGCCATGGGTAACAAACAACAAAAACATATGTCAGGATATTCCACCTCCTTTAGATAGACCATCTGAAATAAAATAGCTTGTCAACACTCTAATATGCAGCCAAATATTGCAATGGATTTGGACTGGACAAATGTGCTACCCTTATCATCAATTTGAAGGAATCAAGATGCCCTATGGAAGAAGATTTTAAAATCCAAATTCAGTGAACAAAATACGATCAAGCTGATTAATCCCTGGGCAATTCTAGTTGATATATAACTGGAATAGTGAACTGGACTCAGAGAACAAGCAGCCCTGGATAAGAAGCCCAGAAATATAATGATAATGCCCTTTATTCACAGAACAATCTTGACCCACCAATTACCAAGGAGCCTAGGTAGGAGTGGAATGTTGTAAGTACACCAGACAATTGAAGAAGAAAAAAGAGCCCTAGAAGAATATCTGAAGGACAGAGAATAAGATGCACTGAATCTAATACACCACAATTGTGGACTGAATATCAAATTGACTAAACTGGCCTATAAGAAAGATCAAATGTGGAATAGAAAAGAGACATGGCAAAACAAATTATCACATGGCTAGTACATTATTAAAAAAACTAGCAGGCAAAGCAGATAACAAGAACATCAAGGAAAGTCTAAGAGCAGGAAAGCTGAAGAAAATGACAGATAATTCTGGATGCCTTAAGAGCAAATACATAGGAAGGCAGATCTGAGAAGACAGCAACAGACAGCAAATGTTCCCTCTGCAAAGAAGCTACAACAACATGACAAAATAGCAACAACGATACATTGGAAGATCTGCAAGAAATACCACTTGCCTGCAAGCAAGAACTGGTGGGACTACAAAATAGTTATGTTAGAAAATGAAAAAGACCGGACTTGACTTCCGGTTTCGCGAGGCGGCGGATGTGCTGTGGTGATCTCCAACCCTGGCACCCGTTTTCCGACTCTCCAGTGGGCTCCGAATGGAGCATGAGAGGTCTTGGAGGGACTGCCTTCCTTAGGGGCGGCTTGATGGGATTCCCGAGATCGATGGCAGTTGTGGGGGGGGTCACCAGCCTTGCCCTAGGAGCTGGGGGACTCGGCAGTACGCAGCGGAATGCTGTATGCGCCATTCGCCAAGCGACTCTTGGAAGAGGCTTTTTGAACACAATGAAGCAGCGGTCAGCTAGAGGTGAGAGAATTTCTCTGTATTGAAATAAATTAAGTCTCTTCACGACTTTAAGTGGATTCAACTTGTTTTGAGGCGAAAGGCTGGAGGGTGGTTTTTTCCCACCTTGAAAGCGAGCAGAGGTTTTGGCGGATCTTTCTCTTTGAAGTTTGAAGAGAAAGGAGATGGAAAGAATGGATGGCTTATTTTCACTTGTTTTGAAATGGAATTAACTTTCCTGCAAATAGGAAGATGTGGTGATCTGGGCATCGATTTTAAAGTTGGATAAAACTTTTGGACTGTTCCTCCCCCCCCCCCATGAAAAGGGGAGCAAAGATGGCCAACATCCACCTTCTTCATGTTCACAATTGATGTTCACCTTCGCTGATTACTTCGGAGAAAGTTTGCTGGCACAACTTTACGTGGCAAACGGTCTTTGCGTTAGGAGTTTCTCTCCTCTGAAAGGCTCTTATACCCCTTTTCTGAAGTGGATTCTCTTAAAATTGGCTTTTTTCTCTTCGTGTTTGATTTGATGGACTTGAGCATAACTCTGGCTCCTAGCTCTGCCTGCTCCGTCTGACTCGTCCGTCTGTATTCCCTTCTGATGGCCATTTTCGAGAAAGACTGCTGTCCTCTTTAGACAATGGGTCCAAAAAAACCACTACCTGGCAAGTCATCATCTGCTCCAAGTTCCTCTGCATCCAGCCCGTCTATGCAACAATCTAAACTTACTTCTTTTGTACAA
>JANHFK010010811.1:38689-56919 GCA_036250565.1 Sibynophis collaris | reverse complement strand
TTTGCCGGTTCTCCGAACTACTCAAAATTTCCACTACTGGTTCTCCAGAACCTGTCAGAACCTGCTGAATTTCACCCTTGGTGGCTACAATGTAATTCTGGTTAATGTAGTTGAAAAAGACTTCTCAGATCCCTTTCATTTTCTTTTCTTCACCAAATCTTTCTTCCATGTGGATCTTACTACTTACATTACAGATTGCAACCAGATTCTAAGTATACTCTTATTGAAATTATATTTATTCATATCAGCATTCGAAGTTTATTTGTTCAATTCATATATCAGATTTATAAAATTAATTATCTACATCAATAGTTTAGGAGCCATTTGGCTTTGGCCACATAAAAACAATTTTCTAAACAGAGGTTAATGTTAGACTTGCAGCATTATTGTTTAATCAATAAGAATCCATCCAGCATTGCATCAATTCTTAAGTAAATTGAAAATAGACTCCTTTGTCCCTGAATGATCAAATGAACACAAAATGATGTACAAGACGAGAGCTTAACAAGAAGCCAGTAAGATCTTCAGTCACAATAACCATGAAGCAACTATATTTAAGATCTAGTTTTCTCAGGGTTTATGTGTACTTGATGCTGAACTGCTAGAGGCATTGTGACGAATTGTGTGAGGCTTGTTTTTTATGTTACTTACTAGTCAGCATGAGGGGAGCTTTTAGGATTTTAACACACCAAGAGGAGGTTTACCTTTTTTTCTTCCAAAAGTAATTATTTACCTCAAGCTGCGAGTAACCTTAAGCAAAAAGCTAAGGCTGATACAAAATCTGTCCACCCACATGCCTCCTATTAAATGACTGCTAATGGAACAGTCCTGTGTGCAATTCATGTGAAGGAATAACAGTAAAATCAATGGAGTTGAACTACAGGATAGTATTCTTAATATGATTTGACCATATATGGACATAGAGATATGCTTAATGTAACTGGGGAATATAACAGTTATTATTTATTCCAACTGAGTAGTTTGTATTGCTATTTGCAAGTTGGAAGTACCATACTGATACACAAAAACAATGAAAAGGGGCTTTATTAGTATGCCATTTAGGAGGAATTGCATAGCCTCAAGAAGGTGTAAGCCTCATTTGCTTGGACATGCTGCTTATTTTATCTACTGGTTTTAAGGAAATGACAGTTCCAGTGAAAGCCAAGAACATTGGCTAGGTTTGGGACAATCATTTTCATTATGCCATTTACCTCTTTACTAATAACTTACCAAAGAGATTTCCTTATAATATAAAATTGGAAGAAGGGCAGGTAATATAAAAATGCATGCTACCTAGTGCTTTTGAAGGACACATATGATAGCTTCATATAATTCCCATTTTGTTTTTTGTCAGGATTATGGCAATTGAAATCTTTCTTTGCAGCTCAGTAGTAGGTGTCCACATAAACAGAATGTGTGTGTTGTTTTTCGTGGGTCCATATGAAACATTCAATAATCATTGTTTTCTATTTTTAATTATTGTAAATGCTCCTTTGGTGGGAGGTAGTCGTAATTATGAGCTACCAGTTTGTCAATTTATGTAAGTTTAAGCAAAAGAAAGCGTTTTAGCAGACTTTACCCCCTTTTAAGAGTGTCTACTTGACAAGCTAAAACCCAACAAAAAAAAGATATGCTACTGCTCCTTGCTGGATTTGTTTGTTTTATTTTATTTTACTATACGCAAAACAAAACAAAACAAAACTGCTTCTCCTGATGGTTACAGCAATATTAACATCACCACAGTAAAAGAAACAAAACATTTCTGGATATTATCAAGCTCTGTGAATTAGCATTTAACTTTGAAAATTCAACATTAACAAGGCACAACAGCATTCAGAAAAGCCCGAGAAAGCCAACTAAAGCATATCAGTATTTGAAAAATCCCTGTAAGCTATAAGAGCAAATACTCAACAACCAATCAATCCAACATGAAATCTTTTGAAAACATTCAAAACCATGATTTGTGGTTTGATTGGTTGGCTGGTTTCAAGTCTGAAAATATCTTTTCTACCTTAACTTAATAGCACTGAATTTAATACAATTGTATCTGTGTATGTCATAATTTTCTAAATCTTAATTCTGTATATGTATTATGCATTAATATACGTATCACTGCATGTATCATACATATTTTGCAGGCTGCTATATTAGTATCTAATACTCTACATATTTGACCAAAAAAAACCCTTTTTTCTGCTATTTTGCAATCATGAAAACAAAGTTTGTTCAGGATTCAGGATCAAGAACCACAGTTTTAGATATATTACACTCATAGACATTATCCAACTGAGATCCTATTTAAATTTTCTTCTTTGTGAAAATAATTTTATTTAAGAAAATGATATAAAATGTAAGTAAAAAATAAGTATTGCTCTAGCAATATATTTTTCAAATATTCCAATAGATACATCCAAAAATATTGGTTTTCCAGTGTAAAAATACTGCTCTCCTGATAAAAGATTGCATACATTAGAATGATTTGCTGATGTTTTTTGGGGAAAGCTTCTCTTACTGTAAAATAGTGAACTACAAGTCTGATCTTTATCAAATAAACAATCAAGATGCGGTAGAGAAATAGTACATTTGATTTTAGCTGATAAATGCCTGACTGCAATGTTACAATCAGCCAACAAAATGAACACAAAGTTATGTGTAATATGTCATTGTACCGGGACTGCATGGTTTTTTTTCCCTGCATGAACACAGTGTAGTTTCCTGTACATATATGTGTAGGAAACAGATTGATGTGGCCTTGGGAGTTTTCCAAATCCTGTTTTCCCGCAAACAATGAATAAAGTGCAAAAGGACAAAAGTGAATGCAGACTATATTCCATGTTGAACTCTGAATTTGGACTTAAGATAACTTTTAGAATACAAAAGGTTAATCAAAAGAAACTAGATAAAATGCTCTGCTACTGAAAATTAATGCCCTTGCTGGAAATTCTAAGAAGAGTTCAAGGTGAAACATATTTAACAAACCAATTTAATACTAAAATTAATAAAAGTGTTTGAAAGTTTCAAGATAAAGTAATTAAAGGTATTATCTCTATCATTAAAGTATTATCCAAGTACTGGTGAAGAACTGAAACTTTCAGAGTTTCAGAAGAGCCCAATTTACATATTATCTTTGAAGAAAAAAAGGACAGACTTTTGTTAAAGCAGGCTCTGGGTTTTCTGGAGGCTGTTTCGGTTTTGATAGGTAGAAACAGGCTGAGACTCCATTGCAGTCAGACAGAGGAGCTTTGGGTTTGAAAGTTTGCAGATTCCTAGGAAGATACCAACTTTAGTTTGGAATGGGGTTGCACTTCCCAAAGCAGAGCTGGTTTGTAAATACAGTAAATACAGGTGACAGCTGTGCCCAAGATGGCCTTTGCTCACATCCATTTTGGGTACTAACTGTGACTTTTCCTGCAATGGGACACTTTATTCATTTTCACTCACTCCTTATTCATTTCTTGACTGTGCTATTACAATACACTCAAGAGTGCAAGGATAGAGGAAATTCTTGGTGCTTATCTATATTAATGAATAAGTAACACAAGAGTAACTACTGGCTGTGGTATGTCTTGCTTATCTACTCAGATGGACATAACAACAGTAACAGACTTGGAAGGAACATCGGAGGAGGAGACCTATACTAGGGATTCGAACCTCTGAACTGCCGACCTTTCTGATTGACAAGCTCAGCATTTTAGCCCCTGGGCCACCTAGCCATGTATATTGAGCCACCTAGCCAGGTATATAAATTAGCTTCATTATTAATAATTAGCTTATTCCTAAGTACTATTTTCATAGACTGCTTCCAATCTCGAAAGAGGCCCAAAGTACCCCATCTGGATGCAGACTGATAGTTTGGATAGTACATGTAGTCCTCGAGTGACAAATGTAATGAAGCCTGCCCACTCCATCCATAACTCGAAAATTCATGGGAGTGAATCTCATACCTTGAACGAGATCACTCCCTGTTTTTGCCCACACATTCGCTAATTTAATGCGTACGTAAATCCATGACTCGTTAGGTGCACCTGAAGTAGCTTGGGGTGGGGAAGGCCATGGGTGGGCGCAGTGAGGGAACAGGCCACCTACTTCAGATAACCCAAGGCCTCCCATAACCCACAGATACCTCATTCTCCCCCCTTGGGGTCCCCACAGTTGCTTTCCCCCTATCCTTCCTTGCTGGGTGACTTAATGAAGTCCTCTCCAGCTTGTTTCTTTGCCTGTTCCCTCCTTTCTCATCAGCAAAGGGCTTGATGAGGCTTGGTCAAGCTGATCTCTGATGAGACAACAGCCACTGAAGGCTGCACATGGCCTTATGGGGCTGCTTTCTCACTGCTAGAGACCTCATCAAACTGATTTCCAGTGCAAAACAAGGTTCGGAAGGCTGCGCACGGCCTTACAGGACTGCTTTCTCATTGGCAAAGTGCTTAAGGATTGTGTCCCTATAGGCTTCTGCAGCCCTTTGCAAAAAGCCTTTGCTGGTAGGAACAGGGCTTCGGGGGGGACATGCCCGCTCCTCCTAAGCTCCACTGGTGCCAACAAAGGCTTTTTGCAAAGGGCTGCCAAAGCCTACATGAACGGAATCTCCCTGCAGGCTTTGGTAAGGAAATGGCAAACAGAGGGAAGGCCTAAAGGACCGAAGCCTTCCCTCCGTTTGCAAACATCCAAGCCTCAATTCACAGAGAATAGAGGCCTAAAGTGCAAGATGACACGAGATCAGTAGCACGAGATCTCGTGCTACTGATCTCGCATGATCTCACAGTACGTTAGGCCTCATTTCTCTGCAAATGCAGGCATAGAAACCACGACCAAGAGGAGATATTTGCAAAGTAAGTGAGTCTCCACAGGCGAAATGTTCATGAAGACACAGCAGGGGAGAATAGGCGAGATGAATGTTGCAGAGTCTCTGCAGTCGTATTTAACAGCGAACAACTGCCGTGGTGCTGCAATATTCATAATTTTGGGACTTTTTCGTAAACGCTAGGGGGCATTTATCGCGTAATTTTGAACATTCACTAAGGGAACGCTCATAACTCGAGGATTACCTGTAATCTTATGAATCTCCTTTATAGTACTACGTACTAATTACAAAAATGTTTGGTGGCATAATTTGCTTAATAATTGAAAATGGCATGTGGGCAATTATAGGGACATTCTTTAAATTGGCTGGGAACCAGAGTGGGAACATATCCCAAATTATGACTACATGACTGAATTCATCCAAAGCCTCTATACAGAACATATACTGTAGCTCATCTGTAGTCATGGAAAAGGAGCAAAACACAGATTTCTCAATTGATAGATTAATTTAAACATGAGCAAGTTGTGAGCCAAATTAATGGGACACTGCATGTTTCAACTGCGTCCTTGATTCTGCCTTCTCTAAAGAGATGGTGGGTATGAAATCATACTCCTAAAGACAATGTGCCAGTATTACATCACGACGAAGCAGACGCTAAATGACACAGCAAAAACCAACCCCAGGAGTTTTCATTTAAAAACTCAAATTGTGCTTTGCATGCTGATGCTGCTACCTTGTTTCTACCTTGGATAAAAAAAAACATGCCAGCCAGCAATCCTCAGAGGAGCTAATCTATCCTACAGAGCTCCAACAGTGAGCCTTTCAGAAGCTGGCTGCTGCTGCTGAACTGAGCGATGTATTTTTCCCAGCAAGGGCTGCCCTTCCCCCAGCCCTCCTCTACTCTCTCTGTCATAGCTAAACTGTGCCGGCTCAAACTGGCTTGCTCCAGCCACAGCAGCATCTTCTCTTTCTCTCTACCTTGTAGCTTTGTTCCCAGATTTAGAATGCAGCCTGTGTCTTCAAAGCTGCCTGTGTAATGAATCTGCTAACTAGCAGACAATTTTAGAACATTCATGCTTTTGGGATAAACATACTGGAGCAATGTATTTCATGGCAGCATTAGTTGTACTGTGCAGCTAAGCTATGTGACACAGATTTAACCTTTCAGAGCCACTATCTTAATCTGTATTTATTTTGTTCTTGTTATGCTATGTGATCCACAGTAGATTTGGAATATTTTTAAAGAAATCTGTGAAAACAACCTAATAGTCATTTTAAATGCTGAAAGAATTATATCAATTTGCTAACTGAATTTGAAAGCATTTGAAACTTTTAAAACGCTTTTAATCTGAAGGCACATGTTTATATGGCAGAATGATTTTCAGTGTGATGCAATTCCCAGGCTCAATTTACAATTCAATATTAAGGTTTATTGGATGACCTCATCTTATCAATCACTGTTTTTCAGTTACCTTATAAAATTGCTGTGAGGATTTAATGCAGGTTTCTTTGGAAAAATAATGAACAGTACAATTTAATTATGTTTGCACAGTATTGCTGAAATGTTTAATGATTATCAACCAAATATATATTTACCATTCAACACAGCTATGCTATACAACTGAATGTTGATCCTGACACCACTTCGTAATTTCTCAGAAAATGCTGGAACTTGAATTAGGATAGTTTCCCAAAGTGATGACCTATCAATGAACAACTAAAACCCCAATATCTTTTATCACTTTGACAGATGGTTGACACAGAGATTAAATGAGGGAATAAAAAGTATTATTTCATATGTGATTAACTGGGTTTTTTGTCTGACGTCAGTACAATAGCCAATGAAAAATGCTGATCAACTGCATTTTACTGATTTAGACCATGTGATGGATTACATCAGACAAATAAAAAATGGAGGCTCACTCCATTTTTTACTGTTATGAGTGGGGCAGAAAGTGCTTTCACAATAGCAGAATCACAATATCGCAAAAGGCCTTTCTAAGTTTAACTACCAAGGCTTCACCTTTGTAGTTTTGCTTTAAATAATCTTCAGAATAGTTGCATGAACTGTTTCTTTTTAGGCAGAGAAGAATGGAAAAACAGAGAAGAGCCAAATAATTCAAAATAGCTTCTTGCAAGCCAATGGATGTTGAATGTTATTTATATCCTTTCTTTTGGTAGACTGTAGTTCCTTTATATTTATGTAAACCTCTGGAACCTATCTAATATGTCCTGATAGATAAATATTTTGGTTAGGTTTCAGGTAGCAATAGTACTTGGACTTATCTACTGCTTTACAGCCCTCTCTAAGCGATTTACAGAGTCAGCATATTCAGTGTGGGATTCAGATAATTTAACAACCGGTTCTCTGCCCTAATGACCAGGTGGGTGGGTATGGCTGGGTGGGCATGGCTAACTCAACATCACTCATGTCGAAGGGCACCTCGCCTTGCTCAACCTCTCCTAGCCATGCCCGGCCTGGCCTCTTCCCTCCCAGCCACGCCCAGCTACTCATCCCGCCGCCCAGCTGGGCAAGCATGTGGGCAGTGAGGCGAGGAGTGGCTGGGAGGGGAGGGACAAGGCTGGGCCAGAAGTGACGAGGCACACTATTCAGCCAGTTTTGCTCAAAAAGTTAGCTACCAGTTCTACCGAACCTGTGCGAAGCGGCTGAATCCCACCACTGAATATATTGCCCCAAACTATCGGGGTCCCCATTTTATTGATCTCGGAAGGATGGAAGGTTGAGTCAACCTTGAACCGGTTATGATCAAACTCATGGAGTAAGCAATGAGTTAGCCTGTAGCACTGCAATATTTCATTCTAACCACTGCACCATCAATGCTCAGGTAAGGCCAGGATAGGAAGGAATAGGTCAGGGGAGAGGGACACAATCTGGGCATGTAGAAGAACAATTCTAAAAACTACACTTAACAAAGTTCTTATTACAATAATAATGTTTCACATGAATATTTCTAAAAAATAGATGTGTCAATAATGAAAAATTCTGAATGCAAACTGGTAAAATCTTGATGCATAACACACCAGATGTAACTCTGGCTGAGAAAAAGGAATTGTGGGTAATTGATGTGGCAATATCATGGGATAGTAAAATACAAGACAAAGAATTGGAGAAGAAGATCTGAAAGTTGAAGTTGAAAGATTACAGCAGTAATGGTCCCATAGCTTTTAGCATACTGGGTGCCATACCAAAACAGCATTGGAAGACATGTAGAAAATCTGTGTATTGACAAATTTTCCATCTATCAATTACAAAAGACTTGGATACGCAAACATTAATACATTATGACATCTTTGATTCTCGAGAAGAATTTGAAATGAATGAAGGCCAACACAAACTAAAGAACTGACAGCTGTGATTTCACATTGTTGTATATGTAATAATAATGCTATAGAATAGACTAAACATATTGTCAACATGAAGCCTTTTCCTAGTCTAGTGTGCTTGTGCCAACCTGAATGCTATGTTCTACAGTAGAGAAATGCAACAGACATCCTTGCAGAGGAACATAGCATTAAAAAAAAATGAGGTTCTTCCCCTGCATTTTGTATGCCAAACATGTGAAATTTCCTGGTCTGTTGCTAAATAGCTAGCACTTTCTGGCTTTAACCAGATCTGCATATCAGCATGTTCCAAGTTGTGTAAGTCTTGTAATATTTCCTAATTTGTTTTAATACAAGGGTACTTTTAAAGTCCATGAACTACATGGACCTTGCAGAGAGGTGAGACTACACCAAAATGATGACATGTACATTGATGTCATATCCACCTTTACACACTTGAATCTTGATGTCGATAAGTTAGGGATTTTGTGTTATAATATAACACACATTTCATCACCTGGTTCCTTTTCTCCCACCACAGTTGCCCATGTATATAAAGAAAGGAAGGATAGCTTGCTCCAGGTACATTATTAGTAAAATTGGGCACAGTGCCTTAGAATAAGTTACCTTCAAATGTACTACAATAAAGGGTTACAATTACATTTTAAAGTGTTTTATACCCGTTCAGATTCACATGTATTAATATACACAAAGGTGTGTAGTGTTTGCTTTGCATATACATGTTTGCTAAGCGTAGGATTTCATTAATGTTATCTACATTATTACAAGATAGGCTGGAAGCAACCATTTCAGAACATGATGCCAAATTAACACCCACATGCCCTTGGAAAAAAATGCTCAGATATATCAGAAGAGCTATACAGACATATACTCTACCAACCTGAATATATGAATTCTCATAGAGATTATTCCACTAATATAATTGCTTCTGCAATCAAAATAACAAAGCAAGTATAAATAAACCTCAGAAATTAACTTAAAATGGCAAATATTGAATTGGACCTCCAATGTAGCAGAAAATATTTGGAGCATACCTTCACTATACATCTCATTTTTTTATCTAAGAGACAATCACCACAATACAAAAATGAAATATGCAACTTGCACCAAACATTTCCTTTGGTACAACAGAAACAACTAACTAGCAGATATCATTCTGCCTGGAAGCCTACCATTCCCAGTTACATTCAGGTTTATTCCAGAAGGATGGAAAACTGTTCAGAAAAAAAAAAGACCAAGTTGAATTAGGGAAGAAAGGAAGTTTTGCCCAAAATATTGGATGTAGCTAGATGAAATATGTGCATGGGACATCAATGTTAATCATTTTAATATCCAATTGACTGAAATGAGAAACTCTCCCACTGTAATCAATACAAGGGCTGGGTCATGTGTGGTTTAATATTTTGCCAAAGTAGTTTCCATAGAAGTAACAAAAACAATAATCTTTCCAAAATTACAATACTATGCAAAGAAGAAGGAAAAATTAATAATATTAAAATGTGAAGAAAAACAAAAATGATTTTGGCTTGATGAGTAAAACCAACACTGTTGGGGGTGTGGCAGGGAAGAGATATTCTGTACCCGGGCTGTGTTGAGAAAAAAGGTCTTCAATTTCCATCCATCTTTATGCTGAGCATTTATTATTTTACATTTAAACGCATACTTAATTGTTCATCAGAAACAGAAGTACATTAATATGGAGGCCTGGTAACAGAAAACTGACATCCAAAAGAACAAGAGCAGATGCAGTGACCTCTAACCCTAAGAACATAACTGACTAGATATTTGCATTTTCTTAGTACTTTTTGGACTGCACTAGGCATGCAAACGTTTGAAAGCATGTGCTAAAGTTTTCATGTCACAAGTGCAGATATATAGCTTTAAAGCTATAAAGGAGTGATTTTTCAACAGTGCCAGAATGATTGATTTAAAAATGTGAATGTTTTAGAAACTATTATGATTTTTTTTTATTCAATCAAAAATCATATATTCAGGCATTTCTTGGATGTAACTATAGAACAGACCATGGAAGAATACAAAAAGGGTTTTACAGTATTTTGTTCCTAACAGGTATTTTAGTAGAAAGAATAGCATTTCTGGATTTACTGAAAGGAAAACATGAATGAAGGAATAACACATGTCCGATTGGCTTAGCATAGCCATAGGAATATGGGTAAAGAGTGCCTCATAGTGGACTCTTCTCTTTAGTGCTGATTGAAAGAGATGTCCAATTCTGTTGCTTAAAATGGGAAATCGGCTTCAACAGATATGAATCTACACTGACCAATGGCTCCCTTCGGTGGTTTATAAATATGTATATTCAAGTATGCAAGACACACAAACAGAAGCACTAAGAATCAGTTCTGTATAAACAACTTTTTGGATAACCAACACAAAAGAAGAATTGCCTCACATCTTTGAGATGAATAGTTTTATAATTATGTAAGTATTTGTTTTTAATATAGATCTGAGTTCCTATAGAATGCATAGTTCTATAGTGTATCCTCAGTTAACAGACATTACGCAGAAATTTCTTAGGCATCCTGTTATTTTGTTGACCCGCTTACTCATGCAACATACAATACATATTCTAACATTCATCTGAGATTATCCCTCCCCCCATTTGAATAATTATGTCTTCAATACACTGGCAAATACAAAGTGCTTGTGGAACACTGCAAGGGGTGAATCAGAGCAATCAAAGGGAATTGTTTTCTTTTCTTTTTTTAAAAAAAACTAAAACTGACAGAACTTTGAACTGCTTAAAAAATCCAAAACAAACTTGTGCCCTGTAATACTAGTGTATTGGTCACAAAAAGGACATTTCTACAGCTTCCTTTTTTTTTCATTGTACAATTGGAGGGATGTCCCTAATGCTTACATTATCAACAAGTTGATATTACAATGTAAAGTCTTATCAAGTGCCTACCAAGCAACAGCTGCATTTTACTTCAATATAGAATCTGCCAGAAAAAGCAAATAGATGTAAGTCCTTTTGTGAGACTACCTTTTGTGTGTATGTAGAAGGAATATAAAAAAGAGAATGCAGATAATGATAAGCCCAGTAGCTCTGACCTATCTGGATGTACACTTTTTGTTTTAATGGTCTATGATCTGCAGCCGGGGCCCGTGTTTTACACATGTTGTCCTCAATTTAGAAGCCTGATTTTCCATGTCTCTAATCATGTAAGGAACCTAAAGGGCTAGGACTCACTACTTCAGAACTTCTTTCTAGCTCATGTAGAATGATGCAAGAAGAGAGCCAGATTTTCACGCTTCCTTGCTGCCCTGTAGACAGATTATAGGTAAACTTGTCAGTCATACAAAAAGAGATTTAGATGTCAAGATGAGGAAAGAAGTTTACACAATGGATGTTTCTTGCTTAATGTTCTATTTGAAGCTGCCTATCTTTCACTCCTTCCCCTCCCTTCCTCAAACTATGTCCTGATATTCAGAATGTGGTTTGAAAGGTTTTGGAGAGGTGTATTGTGAAAATCATATTTTTAAAAGAATAATAAACGCATATTTTATCATACAGTGAATGAAAATATCTTGTATGTAACTTGAATTTAATTTTTCTGTGACAAAAAGACAAAATGGGTCCTAAGGATACCAGTATTGGTGTGTATGCATACTTAATATTAAATCCAGGATCATATTTTAAATACTGATTAAGGTAGTAAAAATATAATAGTAAAAACTTAAATACGTAATTTAGTGAGGACATTTTAAGATTCTTCTATCCAGTGCTAAGATACAGAGAGAGAGAGATGATAGAGAGAAAGAGACAGAGGCAGGCAGACAGGAAGACAATTATAATTCCCAACAAAAGCCATGTGGCTTTTTCTCAGACGTCTGATCAAAGTTCATGTAAGATTAATAAATAATAGTCTTACAGCAATAGTTAAACAATAGTCCAAAGTCAAGATACACAACATTTTTCCTACTATCCAGACATACTCCAGCTTAAATATAACTTGTTCCAAAAGTCTACAAAATTAGAATTTCCCTATTAATCACCTTGAAGATCATGTTGAGACTATTATACTTGATGTGCTAATATAATCTGGGCTACAATCACTCTGTTTATCATTAAACACTTCAGTTCACCGAAACCTGAGAAAAAAGACTATTTATTTAAAACAAAATCAAAGGAGGCCCAAATTCACCCACTATTGAACAGCTGGTTTTTCCCCCCTGATTTTTTTCCTGTGTTTTGGTTTGGTTGCTATTTTAATAAACACTGTCTACAGGGTGGTTTAAAAAAAAAAATACAGTGCTCCTACAATTCTTGTTTTAGTCTTCTAGACTCAAATACAGTAATGAATAAATGATCTGTGGATACATAACAGATAATGAAGTAATTATAATGATAACTGACTAAATAGATATGTCTTCCCTTGAGTTATATTAAGAAATAAAATTGTATTTCACTACCTCTCCTTAATTTGAAGGCTTTCTCCAACTCCATAGCTTGAAAGGCTTCTTGCAAACTGGGAGGGGGATAATTTAAAAGCAAATATTTGTTTTCATTCAAAAGTTCTTAGCAAAAGATAACTATGATAGACTACTACCAGAAAGGGATAACCTCCTGACACCTATTAAAATGATGCTTACACTTGTACAATAACTTCTCTTTTCATTCCAGCCTTAGAAATAAAACTGAGATGAAGACATTTCCAGTTAATAAACTTTGGGTCAATCCTGGAACACAAGGAGTAGCTTTATAGCCACAAGATCTTGCAGATCAGTGTTTTATTAAGAAATTATGTTAATGCAAATAATCAAAATCTTTAGACATAAAAATGAATTTGTTGGGGAAAGGTCCACTGCAGATAATAATTAGGAAAAGACCATCCAGGTCTCATGGTTCCTTGTTCCTTCTACCTCTCTTTTTTCCCCCTGTTGTCCTATATTTTATAAACTGTATAGGAAAATTGAAAAGTAGTTGTCTTTGGGAGACTGATTTTTGTCTTGCCCTGTGAAAGAAAATGTTCTCTCTCTCATACCATCAAATTAGAACTAATCTAATGCATAAACCTCCCTTCCTAAACACTGAGGTCTCCTGGAAAGATAAAGGTGCCATCTAATTTTCACCAGTGACACTACTGACTACATGGGATTTGGGAGGAGGATTTGGGAAAACAGATATACTATTCCATTTATTCAGATCTCAACATATGATCAAATTATCAGGTGTTCTTTTTCTGTTCCTTCAAGACAGTATTTAACTCCTAGCAACTGCCTGGATTCATCCTTGCAGTTCTCTTGGCAAGATTTAAAAAAAAATAGTTTGCCACTGTCTTTCTTCCAGGGTTGAGCCTGTGTGACTGGCCAAGGATCACCCAGATGTCTGTAAGCCTAAGACTAGAATTCATGGTCTCTAGCCTGATGACTTAATCACTACACTGAACTTGCTCTCATGCTCTGTTGTGACTTATATAAAAGTAGGCTTTTCTTGTACAATTTGTTAATTTAAAAAATGCTTAATAGTCTTACGTAAGCTTCATTCAAGGTGAAACCTATCTGCCTTCTTACAGAATTAAATACATTATACATTTCCTTGTCTGCAATGTGCTCGTGGAGAAGGCTGATCTAATTCTCTGATGATGATGCTTTTTTACCAGTGAGCACCTCAGCCCACAAGAGAAAAAGGTGTAAGCTCTAAAACTGGGTGTTTAATACATTTTGAAGATGCTGTCTCTTGGATGTTTCTATTCTAATATTATTACTATTGATAAAAAATCAAATATAAATATAAACCGAAAAGGTTTTAGTGTTTTCTGCCAATTTGCTTATTATTCCTAGATGTTGAATACATTACCATTTTGATCCCTTTGGAAGCCCACACAGAATGGATGCAAGTTAGACTTTAATGTGAACTATTTAAATAAGTACAAAGGTACATCTGTATTCAGCAGATTGATCAATGTCAATATTTGGGTCAGTAGATTTTGGCATCATCTTATATTTACAGTCTGTTAAGCTACTTTGCCTGTTATGCAATGGAATAACTGTATTTACTCAAAAGTATCTCTGAATTCAATGAGATTTATGTTCTAGTAAATACGTTTAGAGATGCAATCTTAAATGCAATATAAGTTCAAAGACAAGATAATCATAGTAGTAAACTTAGACATCGCTATTAGTGGAAATATATAGAATGCAGTTAAAATGTTATACCTAGAAAGCATGTATTTTAGAGCTCATCTCAAGAACTACTATAAACTTTTAAGACAAGTTTCTGTTAGTGATTTGGGGGGAGATTGCAATGGTTTGGAACAGGGTTGGGATGATGATTGGTTGTTCCCCTCTTTCTTGTTCATCATCCATTCAGAGACGGGAATCTTAGTTAGTCTGCTTGGATGGACTGGTCTATCAGAGCCTGTCTTCTCCTTTTAGTTATTATTCTCTCTTCAGTTGTCCCCATTTTCTCCTTTGCTTTCACAGAAATTTGTAGAAAGGATGCTCTTACATCCCCTTGTCATATTTTCCCATTTAACACTCAGACTTTTTCCCCATTGCCCACCTCGATATTAGACTAGTGTTGCTTCTACAGTATGCTACAGTGATTAAAGTAAAGGGGACATTTCTATCATTCATTCTTCTACCGTAGACCATAGAAATTTGTGGCAATGATGAATTGGGAATTCGGGTTCAGAGAAAGAAAGAAATAGCATTAACTGAAATTCTGCAGCTTTGTTCCAAAACTCATATGTTGCCAATTAATGTTTTGTTTGTATTTTTTTAAGCAAAGGGAATTATTGGAATATAATGGGCATACAATGGGGAAGAAATCCATCTGAGCATAAATCTATTGAGAGATATAAGAATGGAACATATGTGTGGTGGCAGCAGGGATATTATGATGACTAGGAAGATTTATTGAACTCCATGAGCTGTTGTTAATTTACTGGAAGAAAAATAAATAAATAAATAGATAAACATGTACTTTATTATTATTCAGATGATATGGTGGAGTTTTATCCATTACTTAAGATTCTCTCTTTATCTTTTGTTTTATCTTATCTTATCTTCTACAACTAGTATAACAAAGCTACACTCAGAAACAAACTAGAAAATGTTATTGTGGATTTAAATATGGTTGCAGTTAAGAATGCAAAACATATGCCATGGGAAGGAGAAATTTTGGGATGCCCTCTACATAGTGATTCACAACTTAGAAAATCACATTAACTGCAAATATTAACAACATGACGTTCAAAATATATTTTGGCTGGCCTTAGCACATTCTTTCAGTTTTTATAATCTTTGGTTAACTAGGTTCAACAAACAGGAGTTCATCACAAGGTTATATTTTGTTTTGTTTTTTAAAAAATGTTTGAATTCATTAAATTACACTTAGGTAATGTTGGGAAAAAACTGGTTTCAAAAAAGCATACAAAGTGACTTTGTTTATTTATCCATTTCAGTTCAACTTGTAAGCAATACCTACTGAATTAAACAAAATTTGCTTTCACATACACCATATTCCCTTATCCTATCTTGAACTTGTTTAAACAGCAATTGCTCAACCAGAACAAAGGATCCTGCTTTACATAGTAGTATGGGGGATTCAGCTCTAAACAAGGTTTTCCTTAAAGTAGAGAATTAAGAGAAGGCTTGCTTCAATATATGACTATGACACTAAATCTCTTCCACTACCTCTCATTGTTTGTTTGTTTGTTTGTTTGATAAGTCCTTCAAGCAACAACAGCTTCTGTGCACTGTTAAGCATAATGTTCTTAAAAACTGCAATATTATCTTATTTTTGGATGCTACCAGAGGAAGCTGCACATAATGTAAAGAGTGAAAATCAAGACACAATAAAAAAGAGGTAAAATATTAAGGTAAAGGAGTCACTGGGGATTTTATTACTCTAGTTGTTGCCGATTATAGGAGGTGGTGCTCATCTCCATTTCATAACCATTAAGCCAATGCTGCTCAAAGATATTTCCATGGTCATGGGCCAGCATGATATCACAGAATGCTGTTACCTTCCCACCAAATGGGTATCTATTTATCTACTCTCATCTGCATGTTTTCAAATTGCTAGGTTGGCAGAGCTGGGGCAAGGACAGGAACTCACCCCATCATGTGGCACTCGGATCTCGAACCTGGGCTGCCAGCTTTCCAGCTGACAAGCCCAGGATCTTAATCACTGAATCATCTTGCTGTCCGTATAAGGGAGAGGATGACTATTGATCGGCAGACATCAACTTCAGTTATTTTCAGACCACTTGTGTAGGTAACTTCATGATCTGTACTTGTTCAAAATATAGCCAGATAGAGAACTCCGCATGTTAATGGCCATTTTTGTTATACCAGATTGTGAGTTCAAGAATCTGTGTGGTTAGCCTGAAGCTAGAGGGACGTGGAATAAAACATACATATGGTACTGTGTCAAAAACAGTATCCTTCATAATACTGTTTTGGAATAAGCCCCTTTCCCCTTTAGTATAAATAGTCCTGCTCCTATAGCATGCAGTTGAAACTGATATAAGTATAAGAAATATCTAAATGTGCTTTATTGTTGTTACATTTGTAACACATGCTATTAAATACTCTCCTGACTACACAACTGTAAAAAATTAAACTTGTAAATTCTTTAAACCACACAATTGCAGCTACAGGCTCTGCTACTTCCACCTTTTCAAAGATCAGAGGAATTCAGTTAAATATATATGAATAAAGATATATGACAAATATATTACAGAATATTTTAAAATTGCTGTTGTTATACTTCTTTATCACTGATCCCAAAATGGCTATCTTTCACCAAAGAATTTGTTAAGTCTGATTTCATTACAAAACAGTTAAGATGGAAAATATTAGAAAATGTAACAGTTTTTCATAGATTAAAGAGACACCATGTCTTTTTATTACACTACATAATGTAAACTAGTATACTAGTACAAGAAAGTCTATATCATACCTAACAACTTTGTTAGTTGTCACTATTCTGTCTCTCATTTCTTTCACCGTTTTCCCTCCAATCACAACCGCTGAACAAATATATAACTTTTTTCTCAGGAATATTCCTCATTCATTTGAAGCTTACATAATAATACATTAATAGTATCTACAGAGCAACACTGACATTTGTTATTTTATATATGACCTGACTCAGGTTATCCACAGAACAGTGTCACACAGTAGATCTGGTGCTCCAGTTGGAGCATTGGGGGAGTTTTTGGTGCCCTACTTGTTATGGTCAGATCAAGTCCTGGTTACAATGGGACTCTCTAATGCTACCATCCACTGCAGAAGGGCAGGACCTATTATATTGGTCCACCCACAGCAAGTGATTGGCTTGGATGTTGTTGTGTCTTTTACCTAAAGAGATTTGATCCTTTTTAAACACTCAAACGTTATTTTTCTAAGCTATTCAGCATCTTTCTGCATTTCATCAAATATTCTTTCTAGCATATCAACATTAATGCATCTATTTTAAATCTAATTATAGGTAGTCTTCAATTTACAACCACATTTGAGCCCAAAATTTCCATTGTTAAGCAAGGCAGTTGTTAGTAAGTTTTGCTTGTTGGAAGCCAATTGTGAAGGTTACAAATTGTGATCACGGAATATGCAAATTTTATAAATACGTGTCAGTTGCCAAATGCCTGAATTTTGATCATGTGACCATGGGAATGCAGCAATGGTTGTAAGTGTGAACATCAGTCATAAGTCACTTTTTCAGTGCAGTTATAATTTTGAACAGTCAGTAAACCAACAGTTATAAATTGAGGACTATTTTTATTAACTATATCATGACAAGAAGCTCAAAATTAAGAACTTTTCTTAACCCAATTCTGTGTGGCACCTCAGGAACTCAGAGCTATTTGTTCACCTCCCATCAGACTATCAGACAAAGCAATTACATTTTCAGATGCAACCAAATTTCAGCATAGAAACAACTAGATTAACAGCTGGTAGAATTTTTCTTTCTCTTTTAGAGACAGTGCTGGAGGAGGAGGAGGAAGAGGAGAAGGAGGAAAGAAAAGGAAGGAAGGAAGGAAGGAAGGAAGGAAGGAAGGAAGGAAGGAAGGAAGGAAGGAAGGAAGGAAGG
>JANHFK010010806.1:7493-22829 GCA_036250565.1 Sibynophis collaris | reverse complement strand
TAATGATGACTGTAAGCCGCCCTGAGTCCCGCAAGGGAGAAGGGCGGGGTATAAATTTAATAAAATAAATAAAATAATAAAATGTGCTGACGCAATGAGACAAAGATTCTTATAGATTTTTCCATGGTAGCTAAAAATGACCTAGAATCCACAGGTGTGATGTTTCTCAACTTCAAACCATGGTGAGGCAGTACTAATATTTGCAAATGTGCACATGTGGGATCATTCAAAATAAAATATTGATAGTGTGATCCGAGACGTTTTCCGATTAGCAAGTGATATGCACCTGTGTAAATACAAGAACTGCTCTGGAAAATTGGCATTCACCTCATTCTCTAAATGTAGCCCTAATACACCATTATGGGGCGGGCTGTGCATAACTGAGTCAACACTATTGCTGAAAGTTAAGCCTACATGTCTGGAAGAATGCAACGTTTACATTTTATTTTAATGATTCTGGATGGACATGAGCCCATTCTGGTCTCATAATAGTTGTTATGATAACTATTACATAATAATAGTTATGCAATTACTATTTTTGTTCAAGTAAATCTCCTTAAACTTTAAAGGTATTCCATTCAAGCACTGCTCTCTGTAGTTTTCTTCTAGTTATTTGTTTTAGGGACATGGAAACTAAATTACCCCCATTGTTTTACAGACTCCATATGACCTAATTCCCATTCTGACTTTTGTATGGCAAACCTCCCTTTCTTATTCATTTTAGTGAGAAGTTGTTTTCCATACCAATTAAAATAACCAGCATGCTCCCTCCAATCCAGTTTTGGGCTAAATTTGAAATGAGGATTGAAGTCTTCATTTTCTTCATACTAAGCTCCCAATATGGAGTGAACATTGACACTGTCTGTTTGCAAGTTAAATTGTAAGCCGCCCTGAGTCTCCGGAGAAGGGCGGCATATAAATCAAATTAATAAAAATAAATAAAATAAAGTAATCTGCATCTAAAACAAAACTGTTAGAGAAATGTTGTATGCATCTTTGGCATTGGAATGTCTATTATTATATACACCAGGGGTGTCAAACTTGCAGTCTGTGGGATGGATGTGTCATGCACTGGCCACGCCCATCGCGGTTTTAGCGAAGGAGGAAACAGTCATGATACATCACGTGACAACAATGAGACACCGTGAGTTTGAACCCCTGATATATACTAAACTTCTCTGTTGATATTTAAATTATGAAACTTCTATTGGGGGAAATTGTTCGTCTTTCCTTTGTTGAGAAGATATTGTTTAGGTTGTTTTCTTTTCCCCATTTGCAATGAAAAATTTCTTTTGAGCTATGCTTATTAATTTATATATATATATATCCTTAATAGTAGGGGATTTATTTTTACTACTTAAATTAGCATAAGAATTTTGACTATGCATAAATCTCCATTAAACCAAAACCCTTTCTAAATAACACCACATGTAGTAAGAGTCCAAGGCTTCTCAAGAGAAAAAGACCAAAAGGCCTTTCAAAGAATTAGACTTGTTAGTCAGTTAAACCTGACATTTTAAGTCTATTTAAACACAATTGACAATCCATTCCAGCACTATAACATCACCTACTACTATTCTACTGTCATTTATACAAAAGTCCCTACAGCCTATTAGTTTCAGTCTGATTTTATATTTAATTATTTTCTTTAGAGCAATTTGTCCTATGGTGGGTTACAATCTCGGATCAGAGTAGAATGTACCATTTACATATTTGGGTTATAATAATAGATCAGAAAAGATCAATATTTATTGTAATGGGTAAAAGTTTTTCTTTTAGTCCATACTACTGAATCTGGGATTGCTGCGTTCTTTTTTTAATGCATTCTTTGACTCTTTTAACAAAATAATTTGATAGTTTCCTCTCTATGCTGTGCAAGTTCCATTAGTTCTCCACTTGTGATGCAAATTTAGCAGAATTTGTGCATTAAATAATATCCAAATTATTATGCATTTTATTGTTCTAAATACTGAATGATATTTGAGTCAATTGAATAAAACCTAGATATAGTAGCCTGTAGCTTCACAAAATAGAAATATAGACTCAGTGTATTACCAAATGATAAGAATAACATTTAAGTTTGTAATAATGGTGGATAAAAACCAATTACTATTTTTCCCAATGTGATTAAATACTCAAAAACAGAATGTTTCTACCTATCTTTATTTATTTCGCTAGCTTGTTAAACTAATTAAGTATGATGAATTAAGGCAAAAGAGTTGTAAATGTCCTCACATCAAATCAAAGTATACCAGATGACAGGAATGAGGACGATAGATACTGTAAAAGCACAACAGTGAGAACATTTAAACATTGAATTGTTCAATTCTGCGATGTAATCATGTGAAAAATTGTCATTATTGAGAAAGATTTGTATGATAAGACCATGCATTTGATTACATTCAAGCTGCTATTTGTTTGGTAAACATGAATAGCCCAGAAAAATTATTTCTATGTTATTCTCTTATTTTTATAGCAGCCTTGGTAGCAACGAGAGGAATAATCCAGTGCTTTGCAAACAAGTATATTGCAGCGAATATAAATTGTGGAATAGTGGTTGGGCAATGTGAAAGATTTAAATCTGAAGCTGATGTTTCTCCTGTTCCTTGAAGAAAAAAGTTGGTATGTACTATCCATTTTGCATCTGAAAGAGATGGAACAAAGACAGATGTCATTTTTTTGTTAGAACCTGCACAGACACAATTTCACTATATTAAACTAGCAATAGGGTGCTTCGGCGAATATCACCCTTATGAGAGAGAATTTGTTCATAGATTTACTAGTTCGCAAATAGTTGCATAATTGCAAATAGATTGCTAGTCAACCCATTCTGATAATAAAATACACAAGAACGATAAAAGAGGAAGATTTTAAAATGAAAACGTTTGAAAAACCATACATACATAGGCATAATGTAGGGCAACGAACATTGTACTGAGCACAGAAAAAGAGTAAGAAATACTAAGCCAAAGAAACCAGAGGCCCAAGATAATGGAATGAATCAGAAAGAGGACTAATTCTGATTTGTACCAACACTATTTACAATATATCTCTGTTCCATTTGGTCCTTGAAAATCATCCTTATTTCCACTATGTACATGCAACACTCCATACTTTTGTTCTTTGAACTTCATCCTAGTTTTGAAAATTTGATCAACTGTACATATTCCTTACTTTCCCAATCATTCCCCTTAATCTGTTCCTTCTCCTTTTGTGTGTTGTTCTGCAATTCAATCCCATTCATTTACACCCTACGAACAACACCCTTCACATACAGGTAATCCTTGATTTACAGCAGTTCATTTAATGACCTTTCAAAGTTACAACGGCTCTGAAAAAAAGTGACGTAAGACTGTTTTTCATACTTAAAACTGTTGCAGCATCCCCATGGTCATGTGATCAAAATTCAGCCACTTGGCAACTGACTCATATTGATGACAGTTGTAGTGTCCCAGGGTCATGTGATCCTATTTTGCAACCTTTGTACAAGCCAAGTCAATGGGGAATCCACATTCAATTAACAACTGCAGTGACTCAGTTAACAACTATGGCTAGAAAGGTCGTAAAATGGGACAAAACCCACTTAACAAATTTTTTGCTTACCAACATAATTTTTGGGTTAAATTATGGTCATAAGTTGAGGACCACCTGTATTTCTTTCATTCAGGACACTAACTTTTATATTCATCTGCTTTCATTCAGCATCCATTCATTCTTGATCTTATCTCATTTTACTTTACCTCACACTTTTTAAATAATCCATTAACACTGCCTTCAACTTCTCATTGTTCCTATCACACATCTCCTCCCACTTATGACTGTAACTTCGTTGCTTGTATTCTTACAATTTATATCAATTGTTTCCTAATATGATTTGATTGCTTATTTGTTCTCTATGACTATCATTAAGTGTTGTACCTTATGATTCTTGACGAATGTCTCTTTTCTTTTTATGTACACTGAGAGCATATGCACCAAAGACAAATTCCTTGTATGTCCAATCACACTTGGCCAATAAAGAATTCTAACTTATTTTCATGTTTCCCCTGACATATCAAACTCCCACTTGAACACAGCCAGTTTAATTAATTTTGACAAGCTTTAATTTCCCACAATGCACCGTATACTATCTATTCACTTTCTAAAATATTTGCTTGAGAACCACATAAGGCATAGAGGGAATGGATAGTTCACTCTCCTCTATGTTTATTCTTCTGAGATTCTTAGGTTGTTCATAGCAAATGAATGGATCTATCTGCAAATGAATCTATCTGCAAATAAATTATAACAGGAAGTCAGTAAAAATATAATTTCATGACGTGACTTGGTTTGGACTATCACATACATTTAGTAGATATCTTTTAAGCCATTTGGGGGGAAATGTTCTGCATTTGTATATATGTCAATTTATTCTGCATTATTTAGCAATTATAATTATCTACTTGTTAAAATTGTGAAATTTATGATGCATTTGATGATCAGGAAAGATTTTCACAAGAGAGAGTTGGAAACAGGATTAGAGACTAAAGATAACTGGGATATATAACAGAAAGATTAAGAGCATGTTGGCAAAAATAATGGGAAGGTGGGTAGCATCCAATAATAAACTGTCAAGTGAGCCAATCAAAACTAAGTAGAAATTATAATATTCAGTTAAGGTATATTTGGTGTTAAGAAACAGAAGGAAATGGAGCAGGAGGTAGAGAGAATGACTGACGAGTTTAAAGCACTTTTCAACATCATATTTTGATCCAGATGTGCTGGACTGTAATTTATCTAACCCCTAGTTATCATGACCATTGGCTCGCTGGCTATAATTATGGGAGCTGAAGTTTCACACATTTGAAAAGCACCTGGTTGACACAAGCTGATTCAGAGGCATTACAGGAAAGCTTCCAGAAGAGTATTCTGGAGATGCAGATGAAGTGACAACAAAGGTATCTAGATATGATAGAGAAGCAAAAAAACAAATACTGATTTGTTAGCCTTACCCTTTATTTATCATGACATAAGTTTCAGTTTTGAAGTCGTAACGATTAGGGGATGCCACACAAGAGTCGATGAATAATATCTCATTTCTATCAAAGCTGTAGAGTGTGGCTTGGATGTATGCATCCTGGTTCAGGTTCATAAAGTAACCCATGTTATTTTTTGGCTGTTTAAAAAAAGGTGACTCATAAAATAAAAATTCCATATGAAATTTTGGCCCTTGCTTTGGGCATTCAAACTCATCAATGTTGTGCGTGACTTCCATATTTTTGCTTGGCTCCATTTTACAGATGAATCGAAACTGAGGATTTACGCCATTCCCAGTGCTGCTGACAATATTGGTGAAAGTGCTTATCTTCCCATAATTCTGTTAAAACATCAAGCAAAATATATACATGCGATTGTTTTTAAAACATTTGATTTTCACCCATGATTTAGTAGAAAGAATTGCTGCAATAACCCTCTATTCTCCTGGAAGGAGCTAAAGAATTAAATCACTTCAACAGTTTTACACTAGTTTTGAAACATTTCTCTCCCTATAGTTCTTTCAAAGTAAAAATAGCAGGGATGAGAGTCAAAAAGCACAGTAATCTTCAAATTGTATAGCAAAGTGCCTGCACACTTTGCTATACAATTTGGAATAAACCAAAAAGTCTTTACTCACGTTTTAAAAAATGGAAAAAAAAACCCTTTTAAAACTAAGGTCTTAGGAAAGACTGAAGAATCCCACACCCTCTATCGCTTGCTTTTTTGCAGACTTGTTCTTCTGAAAAAGATAAGCCATTTAATAACTCATGAAAGATTGACAAATGGTGTATTATCATTTCTGCATTTATAGTACACCAGTAAGAAATATAACAGCAACCCACTTTCTCTGGCATTTTTATGCAATGATATGCCTTTCTCTCTAGATAAAAAAATAATAAGCTTTCAAATGTAATTAGGATTTAGAAAATGATAACATTCATTGGCTAGCTTCAGAGGTGGTATTCAGCCGGTTCGCACCAGTTCGTACTGGTTCGTGTGAACCGATAGGGGAAATTTGGCCTGGGTCGCCGAACTGTTAGTGACCTCTGGCTGGCCAGGCAAGTTCCTTCGACGCAGCGGCAGCAGGCAATGTGGTGCACCTGCAGGGCCGGTGCATAGAAGAGGGTGGCGGCGGTGCTTTCAAGAAGCAGAGCTGAGCTGGAGGTCGGTAATTTTCACTGCAAGAAGCCTGCAGTTGCTACATTTTTATTTATTTTTAAGTGTGGCTGGACTCCAGCCACACCAGGGAAAAAATGCAGCAGCTGCAGGCATCTCGCAACAAAGGGGGCAATATGTGAGCTGGTGGGGAGCCCAGTGGCGATGGCTCAGCCCTGGCTTGCCTTCCCTGGCAGCCAGCTGCGGGTGGAAGGTAAAGTTACGGTTGCGGGATGACGAAAGAGGTGGTCGTGGTGCAGGAAGTGGGGCTAGGGCCGGGGCCTCTGAAGGAGGGGAAATAGGTCAATGTGTGCGACTGGCAAAAGGAGAGCAGGCGGAATGCAGGATTAGGCCAGGCCTGGGCAGAAAATAGGTAGAAAGAGTAGCTGTATGTTCACATTTTTTCCTACCGGATTCTATGGGCATGGCTTGGCAGGGGAATCATGTGACTGAGTGGGTATGGGTGTGAGTGATGTCAAGTTGGACATGCCCACTCAGTCACATGACCCTCCCACCAAGCCCATAGAACCTGCAGGGGAAAAAAATTGAATGCCACCACTGGCTAGCTTCATATGTTAATAGTAGAGAGTACATTGCATCCCTCATCATTATATAGATAATCACCATTATCTATATATGAAAAGAAACCATGACAATGTCTAATACTCAGGTAGCCAGAAAGTCCATCATGTTTCAGAATTGCTTTTGAATTTCTCTAAAGTAGGAGTCCACATATCTTAAAGCTGCCAAGTTTGAAAAACTGCTCTAAAACGATTCAAAGGCACTTGATTAAATCCAATGCCTTGAACTGATTGAATATTAGATCATCTTGGAGCATATGAATAGCCATTTATACTTATATTCAGAAAGGGGTGCTGAATATGTACTGCTTTTCTGCTATTAACTAGACCAGAAGTTCTTCAAACATTTTCAGAACAGAGAACTCTTTTTTTAAAAAAAGCACAGGATCTCTTTTCAAGAGGCAAAATTCCATAAGAATCTTTATGACTACCCCTACCAACACTGTCAGACAAGCCACTTGAATATAAACTGACAGCAAACAGTATTCTTTACTAACACTGATGATGTTACCTAGTTTGGGTAATGAAATGTCTGCAAGCTCAGAGAGCACTAAGGGCTCCTCATGTCAATTCTGAGCTATAAATATTCTCTTTTATTAGTATTGAGAATGAAGGCAAATAGTCTATTTAGAGTCATTTACATTGATAAGAAGGAAATATCATTCACCTAAAGACTTTTATCACATCACTTAGGCTATATAATCTATTACTGGGTTAACTGGGCCCACCTAATCTAATTTGTTATGCCTTTTGGCATAAAATGTTTTAATGTCCGCTAATTCAGGTGATCAAATATTGGTTAACATCTCCAAATAAGAATTAGGTACAGCATCTCCTTAAGCACAATTTATTGCAGGAAACAAAATCGACACTGTATTTTTGAGATTTTCAGCCTTAAACTTTCCAAAATAACAACCATTCCATTATCAGATACTTACTTCTCTTTTGGTTCCACAACCATCATACGGTATATAGAATGTAAATTTATCTTTTGAAATGTCAGGTTCGCAGGTAGAATCGGTTATGTACAAATTACAGTCAAGGCAGCCCTTTGAAATGAGATATTGTTTCCCAATAACTGCCTTCATGTATTCCGTATAGCAAGAAAGTGTTACTGCACAATGAGAAAGGAAATATGACGTCAGTAAAAACAAGAACATATATAAAATTGAAGCTAGGTTATCTTGTAAATGCAGATATCTCGATTTACCATTGGCTAAAATAACCATACTTATGGTACTTAAGATTTTTCAATCTACATTTCCAACTTAATCAGCAATCAGTTCACGTTGATTTACAATTATAACTATTTATTAGTTCATTTCAAAATTATTTGGTATGCTTAGGGCCTTATTTGCTACAATGCTATGAGTCAAAAGCCACTACGCAGTTGTTCTAACTATGATAAAATAAAAGATGAACAAAGAAGTCAGCAGTTAAAAATAGAAGGCAAGGGCATCTGAACTTTTTGTAGAGTTTTGTGAATCAGGCAGGTGATTCAGCTGTGGCATCCTGAGTAATGAGAATCCTGGCTTTGCTTCCTCCTTCGTTCCCATCAGTTGTGTTTTGCCACAATCACTTTAATCAGCAACTAAATCTCTTCTCCACCTTTCACCATGACCTTAAACAGCAGTGAGTTGGAGGGGACACTTCTGTCTAATATACTCACCCACCCTTGTTGACACTGACATTTGTGGTGGTTACCAAACACTTAAAACTTTCATTCTTTTTGTGGGTGGCAATTTGCTACTGAAATTTCTTTTTAGAACCCTGTGGTCTTTACTTAGTAAAGTTGGGGCTGAGGATTTACTGGCCATATGCCCTTCCTGATGCCTAGAGGGAATTCACAGATGTTTTTTTTTTTCTTAAAGGAGAAAAACATCTGCTACTACTTAGGATTGAACTCTCAACCTTCTGAAAGAGAAGCGAGCATCTTCACTACTAGCTACTGATCAAAGAAATATAATTATCTGAATTCTTATGGAATACCATAGGCCCATGAAAATGTTTAATTAAGTGACTGTACAACAATAAAAATTACCAAAATCTGTGGTATCATCTGGAAGAGCTATGAAAGAAAAAAATAATATGATTAAGACATCTTTTACAAATTAGCTTGTAGAAGTAACTTACAGAGTAATTACCAGGTCTGTAACTCAGGAACTATTTTTCAAATATAAGGCAGCTAACTCTTGGCAAATACCAGGCTAACTTGATCATATGACTGTTGGACAAACTAAGCAACAGTCAAGCGGTGGCTCCATGACTGGCTGAAGAAATCATGGCAGGTAGGAAATATATGTTTGGCTAGGATTCCAATCAGAATGTTGTAATGAAAGTTAATGGTGTAACAACTGGACTTATAACCTTACAGCCTGCTTATTCCAGGACTGAGAGAAGGTATATGAGCAATATTGTCCGAGGTATCAATATTCAGCTACTGCATTGCTGGTTCAAACAATATATAATATGAATGAAGCAGCATTAGCCAACTCATTATGAATTTTAAACAAAGCAGGTGTGTTTAGAGGAAGTAAGATTGCAGCTGGAAAGAAAACTGAATATGAGAGTATATGGTATACGCTACATAGAGGATAACGGGAGGTTCAAATGAGGGAGATTCAAAATCTTGAAATTTAAAGTCTTAGAGTTTACCTTTGCAAAAAGAAAAAAGTTCAATTGTCTTTAAAACAGCGATACCCAACCTTTGCAGCTTGTGGCCCGGTTGGGGAGGGAGAGATGGGAACCAGGCTATGTAAGTAGTGGGCTGGCATGCACGCACACAGCTCAATTTGAGCGAGCTTGACTTGTGTGCACCTGTGCTGGCCCGCCGCTCGCGCAAATTGGGCTGCATGCATGTACGTGCACATTAGTCACGTGACTCACATGGCCCAGTTCTGAATAGGCCACAGCCTGGTAGTGGGCCATGACTCAGGGGTCAGGGACCCCTGCTTTAAAAATTATCATGAAAATGACAGTTTATAGGAGGTTATTTTGTTTTTTGACAACCTTATGGCCACAAAACATTAGCTTTCTACAACCAGTCTAAGGATACTGATTATGAGAATTCAAATTTCTTTAACAATGAATAAAACTAGCTTAAAACTAGGTATATCTTGGAAAACCAACAACTATAAGGTTTCTCCATGGATCACCAGTTGTTTTGCAATATACCTTTCCCGTGATTTTATTTATTCATTTAACATGGGAATATCTGGATAGGATTTTGTACATTTTCATATGGAGCGTGAGTTATCCTCTTTGGTTTGGAAACATCCCCAAATTGGAACCAGGAACAATCAAGAAAAGAAAACAATATATGTTTTTTGGCAGTGGGAGGGTGGGATTTTTAAAATAAAAATAAAATAAGGGATACTTTGTAAGTGCACCAAGTTTAAAAACATATTTAAAATAAAGCTATTTTGATCCTGAACTCTGATCTATCAACAGATACAGATTTATTTGACATATACTAATTTATGGAACAAGGTACAAAATGCTCACCCAACTGAACAATAATCACATGCATATATGAATGTTTTACGTATTATAAAAACATTGCTTACTGGCTATCGTGGCCATTGTGGTAGTTGGTGGTGGCGGTGGCGGCAAGGCTGTTGAAAGAAGTGTTTGCAATACTATTATTTCATATTTTAACTTATATAGCTTTATTAGCACGTTTTGCTACATTGTTCTCTTCCGCAATGTCATCATTAAGTTATCCCACTGAAGAGACGTTATCTTTAAGGAGGTATATTTATATTTTATAAAGCTGATGATTAGAGGCAAAAGCAATTGTCTTCTTCCATGACCACAAATCTACAGTTGAGACATATTAATACCAAACTCCATGTAGGAGGATGAACTGCTCTGAAATTATCAAGATTGCAGGGGGGGGGGGGTGTTCCTCTCTCTCTGCAATGATCTGACTGTCAGCTGCCAATCTAGGTGCATACCAGTGGTGGGTTTTTACCGGTTTGCCCCGGATCATGCAAACCGATGGTGGCAGTGGCGGGAGGCTCCGCCCACCCGCCCAGACATCATCACAGACCTCTGCATGCGCAGAAGGTTCTGAGCATTTGCAGAAGCACCGTGTATAAGCAAAGCAAGTATATACAAAGCAAGCGAAGGTAAGTAGAACCCACTACTGGTGCATACGTATCTGCAGAGAAAGGAAGAAAAAGGAGTTTAAATTTCCTTAGAAGTACTTGCAGGCTGGCAAGCAGGGTTCAGAAGAAAGAAGTATAAAGGAAGCCGGAGCAATAGAGACAAGAAGGGAATTTTCTTCTCAGTTTGGTAAGAGATGCTGCTGGAGTGAGAAGTGAGATGGCAACCTATGGAGCAGAGGAGGCAATGGCTGCGAGAGCCTGAATTCCATTTGTTTCAATTCAGCAATTCAGCTGCTAGCTAGTCATTGAAAAAATATCTAATGTTTGTGACAGTGAGCAACTAGAGCATCTTCACAGGAAGTGGTCATTCTGGACCAGAAAAGTATTGAAAATACTTTGATCATGTCCAACAAGTTCTTAGGATATTCTGGAATCCTTTGCCAAAATCAAACTTGGAAGTCTGATTTTATCATTTAGGAAGGACCTGCTGTAGGTCCAGCTCTTCAGTTTGTACCTTGCCTGTTTCCCAACTATGGGAGCTCAGAAGAAAGCAAGGATTATTAAATTATAAAAACAACATTGCAATGACCTGCCACTCCCCCCCAAAGGTAGAAAAATTGGGCAGCAACAAGCACCCATCCACTTTACACCTTTGTTTTTATTTCTACACTCTCAACAAGCTTAGTTTTATATTTGTATATACAGAAAAAATCAGTTCACCAAAGGGGTCCTTTGTATATTGAAGGGACTAAAATATTGAATTGCGATGTCTGTGAAATATATGGGTTCTTTTAGGAAAGAAAGGAAAGAAGTGGAGCAATACCGAAGTTACTGGTAATAATACAGAAATTGGACAAGAGAAGGATAATCGTGAAGCAGCCTTACTTGGAATCACAGTTTTCCTTGGAGGCACTTCTCGATAGCTTGCAAGAAAGCCTCTTTCACTCATGCTAGAATCACTTATAAATACAATTCTCATTTTGTTTGACGAGGATATGTATCTCTTTCGTGGATTCCAACAAATTTTTCCAAATGAACGGGATGTTGAGAAAGGGCCATCAAAGATCTCCACAAAATCAAGTGTGCAGAACCTGGTAATTTCCACTCTGTGGGAAAAAAGATGAGTAGGTGAATGCCATCAGAATTACATGAAACTACCATTACATCCAGATTTTCATTTTTAAAAATATGTTAAAGCTGTCCTTCCTCAACTATTCCCACAGAAGTTGTTCCATTAAAGCAGAGGTGGGCAACCAGGCATCCAGCAATGACAAGAAACCTCTGAATTCCTTCCTTGTCGTTCTTCTGAACCAACTACAACTTTGCTTCAGTTCTGAAGCACAAAATGTGCAAAAAGTGTTTATGTGAGCCCTAAGACAGACATAGCAGAATTTCAAAAGAGTGATAAATCTAAATTCCTCAGAGGGAAAAAAGAAAAAAGTAATGGTCCACCCATGTTATATCAATTATCTTGCCTTCTTCAGAAAGGTAAGCTCCCAGGATGGAAAAATTGCTCACTACAATATTAAATCTAATGAAAATATACTTTCTTTTATTTTTATTATTTTATTTATAATTGTAGGGGAACTCTAGGTGATTAACCCTAACCATATGCCAATAAACAACACAACATATTTATATTTTATAAACTTAGTTATATAAATTTTACAGTAGTAAAATAAAATCATGCTATAATAATAGCACTGATAACAAGTCAATGGTGTTGTTTTATCTTGTATAGGTTCTCTCTAACAATTCAGTTTTTAAAAGCCAAAAAATGTGGGATCAATTTTATTTCTAATGGGAGGCTATATCATGATATATGCAACCTTCCACAATACTATAAATAGAAAGCAGAGTCACTTATAAATTTTAAGCATGTACTATTATGCCAAAATGCATAATACTCCATCACATGCAATGTAATAATTTGATTAATGAGGTTATAGACCTTTTGAGATCCTGTGTTTTCAAGATCAGCATTCCTGGTATAAAGTAAGTACAACTAAATTGTCATTACACTCTGCTTTCAAAGAGACATCTCTCAGGTCATAAAAAAACAACAACTTCAAATCAGTTATTATTTTAAGAATTTTCAGTTAGAACAGATAGAATTTTCTTGCCTAATACATACTATATTCTTTTGCTGGTCTCTAAGGTACCATTGGTTAATGCCTCGTATATTGAGAACAAAAATAGTTAAGTTAAGCAGAAATTGGACAGAAGGAAAACATACACACACACACACACACACACACTTCCCATTTTATTCTTAGAACTTTGTATTCTTGCAGTCTTAGGATACAGTGGATAATAATGCTATTAAAATAATAAACACTCTAGTTTATTGATCACTCTATTATAGGGTTGAAGAATCAAGAAAATACCCTGCATTCTGTGGGATAGTTCCTGTAAAATTTTCCAAATATAAAGTATGAAATATATTTAGTTACAACAGTTTGTAACTAAAGCAAGACTTTGTGGCAGAAACTATTTAACGGCATTTTCATTGATGAACTAGCAGATCCTTTATTACCTGAAATCTTCAAATCTGAGTTCTACATGACGTCTTTCCTCTACCTCTATCTCCCAAACACAGTAAGAATTCTTTGGGTAGTTTGAAGGATAGAATGGACTTGAAAATGAACCTGAAGGACCTGTGAGTTTGCAGCCATAGAGACATTTGCCTAAAGGGAAACAAATTAATAAAGGCCAGTGAAGGGCTTTATTTGCATAGTATGTTTGTGTTGGTACACACGTGTATAATTTTAGTAAAATAAATATACAAAAAATCCAGGAAACAACAATTGCTTGCATATGTCAAATAAAGTCATTTATAAAAGTATTATGGGAAAAAGAAAATAACAACTTGAGAGGAAGCAGCCTACGTTCCCTGCATCTGAGTCAATTAAAAAAATCAAGAGAAAGAAGAAGAAGAAAAAAGCAGAATGTTAAAGACAAATCCATTGTGTGGTTTTTAACCTACTTGAGAATGGATAAGTGAAAAAAGCAAGAATAGACTATAAAGCAAAGACATTGCTTAAATATCCCAGAGGTTGGAAGCCTCCTTGCCTATGTGACTCTTATTTCTTCCATTTATAACGATGTTGGGGATACATAAAATTTAAAACTGAAAATAGTACCACCCAATTCATACAGTACATTATCGTCAAACATGAGAGAAACTGTTAAGCAAGGAACTGAACTAGGAAAAACAAGATAACGAAACACGGGATCTATTATTTTAGATTTCTGAGAAGGAAACCACTATTACTTTTGTAACGAACTATTCTGTATTTCAAATTAGGTGATAATTTCTTTTTAGCCTTTGACATACTAAGGTGGCCCTGTGAGTGCTAGATAATAGTAGGCTAACTATGCATTATCTTCTGTTTTTTTAAAACTATTATTATTTTAATATGTAAAAAAAGGAAAAGTGGCTTTCAATGAAAGAAAGAAAACCACTTAGATCTCAATCCTACATGTGTACTGTTGGAGAAAATTTCAGTGAATTAGTTTCTGGAAAAAAATGTTTAAGGTTTGTAATCTTAAATTAGTTAATTGATGCTGAAAAGAAACTTCAGCCCGATAGCTTACCAGAAGGAGTGGGCTTCTGAGTGTTAGGAAAAGCTACAGATTTTGATGCTAGAAGAAGAAAAAGATAAAAATACAGTTACTTAAATAATGACTAATCTCAAATTTAAGCATCTTACAATTAATATTTGTTTTGAATCCTCTGTTCAGTAGAGATTTTGCATGATATGATTATTGAAGGAATGCCTTCCCATTCCACATGCAGCATGTTCTGTGATGATGAGAATGTTGGCTGATTTTGGCCAACATAGGTCAAAAATTATATTTGTACTTAGTATTCCATTCCAAAGAGTACTTAGAACATATAGGAGAACAAATACTCCACTTATCCACAATTATTTAAAGCACCATTTGCTTTAAGAACTTATTAAGAACTCAAATGCCTATTGAGCATGGCTAATAGCTAGTTGCAGTCTAGAAACAACCTTCCTTGTATATAGGGTTGTAACAGTCACCTCTAACAGTAAACACTATCCAATTACTCTCATACAAGTTGACCCACCCAATGTTTCAAAACCCATTTTTCCTTGAGTGATATTATTTAACCTTTGAAATTTCTTTCTCTTCTTGGCAGTAGGCTAACTACTTGGGAATCTAATACTTTAATACATAGTTTCACTTGGTTATCTCTACCTACCCTATTAGGTCTCATAAGCCTTTCACCAAAATAATGGTATGTTTGTATGTATTTACAGAAAAGGCTAGGCGAATTTCCCACCTATTACAATTCTAGGTAGACTGTTCAACCTTTCCTAGCCTTTTCTGTAAATACATATAAGCATACCATTATTTTGGTGAAAGGCTTACAGTAGATAGATAGATAGATAGATAGATAGATAGATAGATAGATAGATAGATAGATAGATAGATAGATAGATAGA